>JASPKZ010009771.1:0-91854 GCA_030220185.1 Diploptera punctata
ATATAATATATATATCTAATTAATATAAGATATATAAGCTATATAATCTATAATAGAATAAATAGTAATATAATATAAAATCTATATAATATAGTATAATTATTAATATAATATAATATAATATAATGTAATGTAAGTAAGTTACTGTTAATATAATATAATATAATTAATATAATAGAATATAATATATCGTCTCGAGGTAGCGTGCTGCCTGTTCCACGCAGGGGCCCGGGTTCGATCCCGGTCGGGGCAGTTTTTCTGGGTGAGTTTTTTATCGGGGTTTGTCCTCCCTGTAAGACAAAGTCAGGAAACTTGGGTTTAAGGCCCAATCAGTCTCCGAAATCATATGGCCCGATCATCATTATCATACTTATCATTCTCATCATATCGTCATCATCCTTCATCGTGTGAAAGCAACGGGAAGCTACCACACCTACAATTCTAGTAAAAGCTGCCAAGCATAGATGGACAATGCTATGATTGCAGTAGTGAAAGTACCTGTCTTTGGGCAGAATTGACTAGGATGGATATATATATATATATATATATATCCAGCGAGAGAGAGAGAGCGAGAGAGAGAGAGGAGAAGAGAGAGAGAGAGAGGAGAGAGAGAGAGAGAGAGAGAGAGAGAGAGAGAGAGAGAGAGAGAGAGAGAAGAGAAAGAGAGAGAGAGCCAAAGACAATTTATTGTCATATTTTTTGCACTGGTTGGAATTTTTAAACTCTTCCTGTCATAATATAGTGGTTAATATCACCTATGAATTTGCATATCTTGGTGGCTATGTTCCTTGTCTCTAGTTCCGAGGGAAGTGGGTTCAAATCTGGCCGTGGTCGATGGGATTTTAGGTTGGAAAATTCCAAGGGTCAAGTCTTCCGGGAGGGACTATAAGCCGTGGGTCCCGAGTCTGAAGATTTTCAGGCTTGTAAAATATCCTTAAGTATGAATAAAATTGCCTTTAAGCAAAATTTATCGATCTCAAACACCCTAATAATACTTTAATTGCCTGCTAGATATCTCATTGAGGCGATGTGTTGACCACATGCCATTCATGACATCTATGGACTAATAAGGTAACTAAAAGAATATGTATATTAACTCCTAACAACGGAGAGGCTATGGCTTAACACTGGGCTACGCCATTATATATACACACACAGAATTAACTCTTCTAGGCTAACAAAACAAGCACCGTTGTACCAATCTCAAGGCTATAGAGATGTGGGACGTCCTAGAAGACGACGGGAAGATGAATTCTGTGAGAGAAACAGGCCGACGGCCTACCATGAAGGTGATGATGATGATATATACAGAGAGAGGAGAGAGAGAGAGAGAGAGAGAGAGAGAGAGAGAGAGAGAGAGAGAGAGAGAGAGAGAGAGAAGAGAGAGAGAGAGAGAGAGGGAAAGGATAATTTCTTGTCATACTTTTTGCACTGGTTGGGATTTTTAAACTCTTGCTGTCATAATATTCTGGTTAATATCACTTATGAATTTGCATATCTCAGTGGTTATGAACCACTTTTGCCCATATCTGTCGTCTATCGACGGTCATGAGTTAGACATCGCGTGAGTTCGTGACTAATAACGCACAAAACACTAAATTAATCTGTAGTCTATCTGTTAATTTGAAAAGTTTTCTCAAGGCCTCAGAATATAACTGCATTTCATATTCGAAATGCACATTCTCGGTCCCAACTAATTAACTGAGAGTTTAATTGTACTAGCGTGAATATGTCTTAGAGAGCGCATCTGCCACCCCCTCCCCCTCCTGACCCTGTGTGGGTATGCATGTATATAAGACAAGTTCCATCTCTCTTACCCCAATACCAGTGTTCAACACGAACAGGAAACCAGTCTGATATCGACACATGTAAAAATATTCACACTTCCAATCACTTTGCGAAACGATGTGGTTTTAGTTTTGCGAAGTTTGACGTCAAGATTTGTAATTAGTTTCTGAGAGTTTCGAAGACAGGATCTGCCAGTAGCGTGTCTGTCGACTGTAAGTTTCAAACTTCAATATTATGTGCATGTTAGAATGATAGGTAATATCGGCTTACAAGAAGTGTAGTGTTTCATTTGATTATCAGTGCAATGGGGGAATCGCTTGAAGATGGAAACGATTTCGCTGGTTCGTAAATCTACATCAAAATAATACATTAAGAGGAATAGCAAGGTTGTATCCCGACAATGTTTAAATTATCGAGTGAGCCCAGATCATAAGCTACTTCAGATAGGAACTCATTTTTTGTATCTATGAAACAAATACTTCTTAAAACAGTGATAAAGCATTCTTATATCATATCAGTAATTTATGAAAAATATTTTTTTATAAAAATTAATTTTATTTTTTTGCAATCAGGAATAATAGTAAGACAATTAAAAAACTTTAATGCATAGATAATAGTGTGAAATATATCTGGAAGAAAATCGATTACGATATCTGAGTTAGATCTAGGGTTAAATTAATTAAAATAGGCCTATGAGAATTTAACAATACAACCTTCCTATCTCCCATTATGTAAAAATACTGGAAATTATGAAGGAAAAGCCGATATTTCACTCATGTCATTTTTGCTCTAACAAGACCGTAAAATTTTGTTTTTATATTTTCATTCTGATTCATAGACACATTGACTTCTAAGATCATATCAGGTCTGTAATATTCGTTATATTCACGAGGCTGTGAATTGTGCGTAGATGTTATTGTAATTTTTAATGGCATGAAATGATGATTATGTTGAAATTAGTCATCATAGTGAAATTCCAATCTAGCTTTTATCTTGCTGACTGAGAAAACCAAGAAAAAATCTCAGGTTGGTCGGCACCGGGATTTGAACCCGGAATCCACCGGGCACGAGTCTCAAACTCTACCGCTTGAACTTATTCGTTGTATCATCGTACATTCGTAATTACATAAAAAGTCCGTCACGCAGGAACTGCGTAAACTAGGCGAATTCATAAAGTGAGTCTAATTTATGGTCCGATTTTGCCAGTGTACGGAATATAAATGATGCGGCATAAGTCAGTTAACCACTGCACATGGTAATAATGGGAAATTGTGAGATAACATCTGCAAATCAGTGTTAAAAAGATGTCATAAATGCTTAAACAACAATGGAGGTCACTTTGAGCAATTTTTATTTTTTTTTGTATAGATATTGTAAGCTACAGAAAAAAAATGTATATATGCATTTTCGGTTAACTGACATATTTATTTTGTTAAATTGGAGAAATTCAATGTCTGATGCCAGCTTATTTAATAGTGTCAGTATGCAGTGAAAACAAATTATGCATATTCCTAAGTTATTAGCGAATTCCTAAGGAATGCAGCTATTGAGATTGTTCTGAAAATATTTTAATTTTTTTACAAATGTTCACTGTTCCTATCTAGTAAACATCGAAAATGACCATGGCCAAAATTTATATATGTATGTATGTATGTATGTAGCCTATATATATATATATATATATATATATACGCACTAGCGGCCATAATTTTTGTTTCGTCAGAATCAAATTTGGCATAGGGCCTATAGCAATCAATTAAAAAATAAGGTCGAATTCGTGAGCCTCAAAATCGGATCAATTAGGTATAGGATTTCACCTGAAATGAAAATTTAAAAATCGATCTAACAGTCGCAATTTTTAATATTTCGCAACGAAACTCAGTATATTGTATTAAAATAAAACGAGGAATGTATCGGTATTCTCAAAAAGTCAGCGATATCCGACCAGCAGAACTGGGGGTTTATCTGAAATTTGAAACTAAAATGACCTATCAATATCAAGCTATCATCGATGCCTTTGTCTTCTAATGTATTATCTATCTCGTTTCGCTTTTCGCCATCTGGAGACATCCAAGTGTTTATGGATATCCTTATGCTGAAATGGGTTAGGAACATATAAGTACAATATTAGTGCGTTTTCTCTATTTACTTCTCGCAGTTCGGAGAGAAATTTAAAGTGGCAATTATAATAGTTGAAGGCTGAAAACTGTTACTAGTATACTTTTTTTTTTTAATTTTTTAAATTAAAACGATATGCACCATTAATATTTTTTATTCAGTGTCCCAGGTTGGCATTTTTATATTTCTGGCGTTCTCTTCTGGGATTGGCGTAAATGTTACCCACTTCTTGAGGTTGGGGAGCCTGGAAGGTAGGGTTACGTTGTCCCGATGATATCATGGGTGATGATGATTATGATGATGATAGTGTTGCGCCAGGAGAGTCCTTAATCCTTACTAAATCTAAGGCTAATATGAATGATGATGATTATGATGGTCATATATTGTTCGGGGACCATTTGAGCCTTAAAATTTCCTGACTTTTGTCTTACAGGTAAAAAAAAAAACTCCAAGAAAAAAAACTCACTCGGGAAAACTTGCGCGGACCGAGATTCAAACCCGGACCCGCTGCGTGACAAGGCAGCACGCTACCTCGAGACCACAGCGGTGGACTCATTAAATGTAATATTACAAATCTTGTGTTTTCTTTATGAAAACATAGTTATTTATTATTTAACAAAGGCCTAGATTGAAACGTTGATTTTTTTCCTAATATGTGTTGTTTTTAAGTTTGATTTGTTTAATTGTACACTGATGTTGCACTCTGTTGTTTGATTTGTTTAATTGTACACTGATGTTGCACTCTTTTTTTATACATTAGTAGATGTGATAAATAGGCCTACATTATTAAATTTAGTCGTGGAACAAACAGGCACGAAAGTTCAAATAGACCTGAACGGATTATTATTGTAATTGTATGCTTTTTTTTCGAAAACAAAAAGTGTGAATAAATTATATTTTCCATCAAGTAATTATAAGTCAGCCTTTCGAATTTAGTTGTTAATGTCGAATTATAACTATTTTTAACATGATTATGGTTGTGTTGGAGCAAAAAGTGACAAATATAATATAGGGCTATCGGTTTTTCCTTCACATATACCCATAAATAGTCGGGTCACAGATTTAATTTTTTTACGTGAGAGAGGGAGATGGAATGAAGTCTACGCTACCGCCCATAGCATGCTAATGCATGGCACGTGCCATAGTGTTGCAGGACACATTTCCAGAGATGCAATATCTTACGTTCCTATTAGCGCAGTTCAGAGCGAACAAATAATAAAACTTGCAAATCTGATTTGTTTTGTTTACTGGACAACACGTAGCCGGTGGACCGCCTAACTCTCTCCTTAGTCTCACCCGTACTGTGATTCAAGTATATTATATTTTCATAAGTGACTTATTAACACATGTTCGAAGTATATTACATCAATTATTTTTTTTATATTTAAAAGGGGGGGGAATCCCAGAAAGCGGTGGTATGATAACCTAAGATGAGGCAACACAAATTGAAGAAAGAATAGGTTTAAAGTAAAACCTATAATGGATTAATGAAGAAGAAGAATAAGATATTTAAGTAAGAAGGTCATTATAGGCCTATACATTACAGAAGTTCTTTGCTTACTAACCGACCGTGGGTCCACGTTCACGTGTGCCAGTTTCAGAGGTGGACGATGATCCAGCTGGTATAGAGCGATATGTAGTCAGTATGTTGGAGCCTCCGGCCATTATAGGCCTAATTGATTTTCTTAATTTGAAACTGTGTTTGAGCCTTTGGCATGGGTTCCCTGAAGTAGTCCCCGCCCGGAGAACCGAATGGGGGACTATTTGACCTCCGGAAAATTTTACCTCAGTTGAACCCATGTCCTCATTTCTTGACGGTTGTATTTTTACGATGAAAGATTGTCACTCTTTCGACCAAGGTACTTTTTTCGTCTGGCTTATCACCTTCGACCAGATCCGGCATGGGTAACCCTATCGGCAGCAATGCTACCGCCGGCATAGCTCTCAGGATCATTTAAGCATGCAAGCCACTCCACCACGACAAGGTAAAGATACCACGTATGGGGAATGAAAGACTTGCATGGAAGCTTCTTGTAGGAAAGCCAGAGGGAAAACGCCCAGTTGGTAGACCAAGAATGAGGTGGGAGAATAACATTAACTATGATTTGAGGGAAGTAGATTATACAGGGAATGATTGGAAAGCATTAGCTCAGGATAGGGATGTATGGAGAGCTTATGTCCGCGCGGCCATGAACCTACGGGTTCGATAGTGCCAGTGAGTAAGTAAGTAATTTGAAACTGCTACTTATCGCAATTATCCAAATCCCTCAATCGTCGCAATGTTAATTTGGCCCCGATCCCATTTATTGGCCGAAATTCCATGAGAAAAATTGTTCCCTATCCATGGGGACTTAACCAGAACGCTTCTCGTAGCTACGAGTACATGCTAAGGCAGGGATGCCTTAGAACACTTGACCAAGGTACAGGATAAGCCCTATTTTTAGATCCCGAAATTATCGATTCTGACCTGGTTTCAAACTGCGAACTTTAAATCCAGATATGAACATAGTAAGCTTTCCTAGACCTTCGGTACCGAATATTTAGTGAAGAATAAACCCATAAAGTAAAAATGAGCACAGAATGGTTAAATTTGATATGAGCGGAATAATTAAATATACGCTCTCTTCATGGCGCGACAGACTTAGAAGGCCCATGACTTACCAACCGGCTGCTGGCCTCACATCCACATGCGTTAATCACAGAGGTATACGATCATCCAGCCAGTGTAGGAGTTGTATTTGGTCAGCATGTCGAGTACCCCAGTCGTTTTAGCTGGTTTTCTCAACCTGGAGCCGCTACTAATTGTAGCTACTCAAATGCCTCTCGATGCTGGGTGGACACCCGAAATTCCATGAGAAAATTTCTTCTCCCTTGGAGAACCGAACCATAGCAAGTCCCGTAGCTCTGTACCAAGTCATCCTACCTTAACCACTCGGCTACGACGCGGGACAATTAAAAACACAGTATAAACAATGTTGGAATTAAAAATGGTATCGTGTACAATATATATATATATACGTATGGCGAGTGTTCATCCGCTCTCTATTAAGCTCTAAAACCATTAGGTGTAGAAAAACATCTGAAACGAACATTTAAAAGTCACTCTAGCGGTCGTAATTTTCGACTTTTCAGAACGAAACTCTGTAGGCTATATGCTATTCAAATACCGAGGTAGGGATTATCAAAAAATCAGCGTAATCCGATATTAGAAGTGGGGATTTACCTGAAATCCGAAATTAGCAATATGTCGCTTGCTCCAATGGGCAAGCCGAAAAAAAAAAGTTAATTCATGTATCAATTGGAAAAACAAATATATTTTCATCTATTCCCATTGAGTTAAAATATAAATAAAAACTACTTATAAATCTATTTCATTTTCAGACTCACGGGGAATTTAAAAAGAATTGTGATATGCATTTATAATTATTTCTATTTATTTATTTATTTATTTAGTCTGGTGGAATTAAGGTCATGTAGCCTTCTCTTTTGCTCACCCGGACAAACATTATGTTACACTAGCTAATACTCGCCATGCGCTGCTAAGCCTAAATAAATTAAAATTAATGTGCTTTTACGTTTAGTTGAATAACTAAAAGGAAATATAATTACAAATGTATATTTTTAGATACCCCGTGCTGATTACCCGGCGTTGCCCGGGAATCTACTTATCCCGATCTTCTTGACACAAATGAGCTGAAATACAAAAAATAATGTTTTATGTTTAGTTAAGTAAGTAAAAGGAAAAATGTATATCGTAATTATTTTTAGATACCCCATGCTGTTTACACAGCGTTGTCCGGGAATCTACTCATCCCGATCTTCTTGGCATAAATGAGCTGAAAGACAAAAATTAATGTACTTCTTATGATTAGTTGAATAAGTAAAATGAAAAATAATTATAAATGTATATCGTAATTATTTTAAGATTCCCCATATTGATTACCGGCGTTGGCCGGGAATCTACTTTCCCGATCTTCTTGGCATAAATAAGCTAAAAGACAAAATTCGTTATTGTGAGTTATCCGTAAAAGAATACCCGCCATGTGCTGCTATGCTTGCACAGGCATCTACATACTTGTCTCGATCTTCTTGACAACAATCAAAGACAAAAATGGTTATTGTGAGTTATCCGTAAAAGATAAACATATGATGTCGGGGACTTTTTTTTTGTAGAGCTTTTTGAGATATTCAATTCTGTGTATATTAATTTTGTGTATTTGTTATGGTTTAGGCAGCGTAAGCCATTTAAGCATCCAAATAGCTACTTTTTTCACGTTTTCCACTACAAAGGGCGATTTTTAAGGGTGCAGGAGTTGAGTATTACAACTCTCTTACAGCCTATGTTAATTCCGGAAATCTCCTGAACATTTTGCAAAAAGCCCCATCACAATCGGTTCAACGGTATGGCCACGCATAAAGTACGAACAAACAAACAACACATTAATTTGTATATATGAGATTAGAATATAGCAATCACAATTAACTCTAATATTAAATATTAAATAAAATTTGATCAATAATGTAATACCCGTTAGATTAAGATCGATAGCATAATAATGTTAATAATAATTTAAATTAAGACTAAAACTGATAAAATGTACACAAACAAGATAAATTAAATTGTTTGGTAGACTGCCCCCATCTAATATAACAGGTGTTGGATAAGTGAGTTAACTACTATACATGGTTGCAAAGAAAAAAAAATGAGATTGGCTAAAACTGGGGCTTGAATACAGGACCTTCAGAATATAATCTCAATCGCTACTGCTTGAGGTAATTTGCTAACTAGGGAACAATTGCGGTAGTTGTTTTTTGTATATATGTTGTAAGCTATAGAAAATAATATATTTGCATTTTCGGTTAACTGACTTATGCTCCATTCTGTATAAAAAACAAAGAAAAATAATGGAAATAATAGAGACCAATTTGACGGTTATTCAATATTTTAAACAAACAACTGAAGTATTTGTTAGTCTTAATACTATTTTTCATTCATTCATATTGAGAATTTTCCTCATCATTGAGGTTTTTCTCCAAATAATCTTAGTAATTAAAATGAGTTAAAAAATACATAAATGACTACGGACTTATATAGACTATAAGTTTGTAACAAACATTCACAAATTTCCTGTAATTAAAGTTCTCCATCGTTCTCTGTCCTTTGTATCTTCATCCGTTACACCAAATTTCCTCATTGAATTCTGATGTTATTCTTCCAGGTTGGTCTTCTTTTTTTGCTTCTTTCAATTTTCCATGCATAGACAGCATTTCGTAGTCTTCCATCCTGCATTCTTCTTATGTGTCCATACAATTTTAGCATTCAGTGTTCAATCTCATCCATTATACTTCTTTCTGCATTCATTCATTTTCTAATTTCTGTATTTCTAATTCTTTCCAGTCGAGATTTTCTGGCAGCTCTTCTCCAAAAATCCATTTCAACTGCAGTTATTCTGTTGGCATGTTGTTGTGTCATTATCCAAACTTCGGATCCGTATAACATTTTATTTTTTAATATTGACTTATAAATTAGTTGTTTTGTTCTGTTAATGATTTTTTTACTCTATAATATAAAGTTTAACATTCCTATGGGGTTTCTTCCATGACTAATCCTTTTTGTAATACTATTTCCATAATATAAATTATTATTAATTGTTAAAAGAATACGATTAGTGAGATGTATATAAGTTAGTTTGTTATTAAATAATTCTTCAGTTTGTTTTTGAACAATTTTGTAGTTTGACAGTCTTTCTACTTATTGAACTAAAAATAAAACACATATTTCATTTATTTAGGCGTAGCAGCTAGTCCTAATATAAAATTCTAAATGAAATTAAGTCTGGGGATGCTGAGGAATCAGGACTTAAATTATTCACCAGTTACGATGAAACGGATATTGTCTCTGAAGCTACGTATGCACGTATGAAATGTCAACTTAATAAAAAACGTTGAGTAGAAAAGTTAGAGACTAATCGAATTAAAGAGACAAGTATTACTTGAAGTTAATCTGACGGTGTAAAGTTAGCAGCGTTTCTCACGCGAGTATAACACGCCACAATTACAATCCGCATGCAACATTTACATGAATCTGCAAAATATGGTACTTAAAATGTACTATATTTCCTTAAGGGCACCCAGCATTAATTTCCTTGCAATTTGGTTTAAAAATATGCAACATACAAAAGTCGTTTTTTCAGCTTATTCTTAAGTTGTGTGCATGAAAATTATGTCACTAATTAAACAAGTCTTCCTGAACTTAATGACACTCTGGTTAACTTTCTAGACACATATCTTCACGAGTAATTTAAAATACAAAAATGAAAATAAAAAATCCAACTTCTTAAAAGTATTGTCTGGTACAATTTTTCTCAAAAAACTACTTATCCAATTGTTTTAAAAATTTTGTATGTTTTTATCCATAGTTAATTTGACAATAATAAGGTTTGCTTGTGTTTAGATATGGATTGTGATTTATTAAAAAAAAGTCGAAGACCAACATTTTTTTTTGTTAAAAATGTTGCACACTTTTTTTTTTAATTTCAAACCCTATCATTAGCACAAAAATAAATTTACTTTATTATTACAGAGCTTGTTAAACTGCACATCCATGCCAAAAATTATTCTCCTATATTTTGTAGTTTCAGAGAAAAGTATAGCAAAATATGAAAAAATACAAGTTACGGGAAATTAAAAAAAAAAAAGTGCACATTGGCAGAACACAGATACGCCATTTTTAAAAATCTATTTTTATGAGTTTAAATGTCCAAAATCAACAAAATAATATTATACATCGATAAATTAGATGTTATTGGATTTTTTGAAGCAAAAAGAAAAACATGATTTTTTAAAACCCAAATAAGTACTGGGTGCCCTTAACACCCCTAGTGTTTTTTAAGTCTTGTTGCGGAATCCCAGAAAAATAAATTTGAAGTTGTCAAATACGTTACCTCATGAGCTAGTGGTCAGACTAGAGTTCATGGAGTCCCAGGTTAGATTCACGGTCAGACCACACGATTTTTTTTCTTTAAGATAAATTATTCCTGTGGCCACCCATGATCTGGATTTAGATTGAGTTTTGGTTTAAACATTCTCCTGGCGCTTCATTATCATTCATCATCTATCATATCATCGGGGTAACGTAACTTCGCTTTCCAGGCGCCCCAATTTAAGAACTGGGTAACAGTTCCGCCGTGCCAGGAGAAATTACCAGAAATGTCATAAAGACAACTATGACTCTCTTAAGGTAGCTAAATTCCTAATCTAAATGTGTCATCTAATTAGTGACGCGCATGAATTGATTAACGGGATTCCCTCTGTCCCTATCTACTATCTAGCACCCACTCGCGAAGAACCGGACGGAAGCAACACGGTCGCCGTGCTGCAACCCCTCACAAAAACTAATCATAAACACTCTATTATTGATTGAAAATCCTGGATGGACTTCAATTTATACCATTCTTCATGTTTTACTCTAAACAATACCATTATTTTCCTTAAAATTTAAATATTATAAAATATTTAAAATGTAGCACACTTAAATTTACACCATACTATCTACATACAATCATGCAATTAATGAAATGCAGTGGCGGCTGGTGATTTGAAAATGTGTAGGAGGGGCTGTTAGTGACCTACGTTTGCCAACATACAATGCAATGGGATATTGTATGCCAGGAGTGTCTACATAAATCAACACACAAAAAAAAAGCTCAAATTATTACCTGAGGAATATATGTATGTTATTCTTCTTTTTCCTCTTCTTCTACAGGTCTACAGACCTGTTTCCATATCAAGATACCGTATCCCTTCATCTAGTTATGGGGCACCTAATATGTCTTCTTCTTGGTAGTGAAGCAAAATTTATAGGAGTCTATTGGGTGTCATACTTTCTGTATGTTGGAGCTAGTTAGGTCTTGAATTTTGAATTTTATCTAAACACTGTAGATGTTTAATTCGATCCTTATTTCTTCATTATATTTATTTTCTAACAATATGTAGCCTGCCACTGATCGTAAGAATTTAATTTCAGCTAGGGCATACTTCTATTTTTCTTTTATCTGATCTATTAAGTGTCCGGTTTTCACAAGCATGTGTTAACATAGGCAATGCCATAGTTTTATAGAAATCTAATTGTATAATTTTTTTAAATGTTTTATTTTTTAGAGTTCTTCTTATTGTTCCGCACATATAAAATTTGTTTAATTTTAAGTTCATTTATCATTTTTTGGCAGTAAGATACGTTAAACCCTAAGTAGTTGAAATTGTTTACTTGTTCTATTAATTTGTTATTGATCATATTTTGCATCTTCTGTGGTTTAATCCCCCCCCCCCGATATGCGCATCTTGTATTTACTTATTACTTCATTTAATTTATGGGTAGCGATTTTTAACTCGTCCTCTGTATTGCTAAAAACCACTTGCTTGGTCAATGATTTTAAAATTACTATTTATTGTTCTTGCCCTTGTCTAATGACGTCAATGTATATAGGCCTATAGACGGCAGTGAGACCGAGTTCCCGCTTACTCTCATAATGGAGAATATATATAGAGGAAAAATAAATGTTTGTGCTAGGATGGCTAGATGGAGTAAGCGGTAGCGCATTGAAGTATCAATTCAGAGGTCCTGGGTTCAAATCCCGGTCCAGGTATTTATTTTTCTTTCATTTCATATATATATATATATATGCTGAACAATGCGCGGGACATTAGGCATATATGTGTATTGATTTAAAAAAAAAAGAAGTGCCTTAAAATTGAATGAGAAGTTGAGTTACTTATAACCTAAGATCGTCAAATTCAGGGTGGAAAATTTGCATTAGTCATTATTAAAACGGAAAAGCCGCGAAAATTACATTATAATCAGGTTGGTCTCGAATTCCATAATCTGTCCTAGATTAGAGATTTTTTGTTGACTTAAAAATTGACAGCTGGAATCTAATCTACAATGTGATACTGATTTCTAAATGTTTAATGTGATACTGATTTCTAAATGTTTATTGTTGCAGAACGTGTCATCTACCCCCGAAAATCGCGCATTATGACAACCCGTAACCCCGTGACAGGGGGCACACCTATTACAGAGGAGCAGGCAGTGGTACGTCATATTTGTTTAATTGTTATATTTAATTGTTAACCCTTAAATTCCCAATGTATCCTACAGGATACGTCAATAGTTTTAATAAAACAAAAGGAAATTAACGATAAGAAATTACTGAAATGTGTGTGGAATTACACAATATACCTAATAATAACAATTATGAACGATTTGGTTTTCAGTGCGGTCCGTCACATTTAAATAACTGATACGAGAAATTGCTATTTTGTCAATTTAAGGGTCAATGCTGTCAAATATAGGTATTGTTATAATTAATATCAGATTATGGAGTTTATTAATCATCGATGTTCATATTATTAATTTAACACTTCTCATTGAAAGATAAACTAAATTTGAAGAGAAAAGTTTTCGCCCAGACCGGGACCCGAACCCGGGACCTTTAGTTTATCGTACCAGTGCTCTGCCAACTGAGCTACCGGGGCGAGTTCCAATCTGTACGCAAATTTTTCTCTTATATATGTTGTAATTCCCGCGCACCAAATGCTTGAAGCATTTGCTTCTATCTTTGCAAATGGCGCCTTCTTGGTTAAGAAGACTTTTTTTGGCTTTTAAAAGTAGTGTTTAAATTCCCAAAAAAAGTCTTCTTAACCAAGAAGCCGCCATTTGCAAAGATAGAAGCAAAGGCTTCAAGCATTTGGTGCGCGGAAATTACAACGTATATAAGAGAAACATTTGCGTCTACATTGTAAGTCGCCCCGGTAGCTCAGTTGGTAGAGTATTGATACGATATACCAAAGGTCCTGGGTTCGGGTTCGGGTCCCGGTCTGGACAAAAATTTTTCTTTACAAATTTAAAATTAAATTTATTAATCATCATTGGGTCTACAGCCTCTTGCAGGTATTGACTGCCCCAACATAGATTTCATGTTTTTCACGACACTGCTGTTTCAAACGTAATCACATTCATCTTCAGCCATAACTTCCATGACTGAAGAAGAACGTGATTACATTTGAAACTGCAGTATTGTGAAAAACATTATACCTATGAGGTGAGTTGTCAAAAAATGTTTTCTCCGATGAATTCCTATGATTGTACCTAATATAATGTTTACTTCCCAACATTAATTTAATATTATAATAAAGTTTTAATTTTTCATCATCATCTTCAAGGTATGGGCCTGTTGGCCCGTTCCACTCCCCGGTGCACTATATGCTGTAGTTGCAGGTTGTCTTTCCAACGATGTTTTGGTCTTCCTACATTTCTTCGGTCTAGAGGCCTATAATGAAGCAGCTGTTTTGATAAATGATTATTTGGCATTCTTTGTATATGTTCAA
This sequence comes from Diploptera punctata, assembly GCA_030220185.1. NCBI lineage: Eukaryota > Metazoa > Arthropoda > Insecta > Blattodea > Blaberidae > Diploptera > Diploptera punctata. The sequence goes on from JASPKZ010009771.1 coordinate 14,293, forward strand.
ACCAATTATGTTTATTTATGTGTATTCTCTCGTTTATATTATATATTTGTAATTCATCTCTGATATCTTGACTTCTCTTTTGATCTTTTAGAGATACACCTGCAACTGATCTGAGAAATCTCATTAATTTTTATATGGTTTTATTATTCGCTGGTTGAGTGGAAGAGAAGGCCTTATGGCCTAATCTCTGCCAGTTTAAATAAAGCATTATTATTATTATTATTATTATGATTATTATTAATCTTTTTGAAATAAATACATAAAATATATTATTTCACATTTAATTATCATATTTAAAATCCAATTCTATTATTAATTACATGTTTAAGCTTTATAAAGCCATTCTCAGGGAGGGAAATAAGCTGTGTAATTGTTATGTAACATGGAAACTATCAATGTCCTCATATTGAAACCTACTTGAAATTTTTGTGACAGCATCTCCATTCTGTTTTGAGGCAAGAGAAAAAATAAGCTGCAAGTTTTAACTTTAAGTAACCAAAATTGAGACCCCAATTTCTTGAAAAGCAATGAAATTTAAATATTATGTTCGGTAGCCCTTGCTATAGGAAGGAATGAGTGTGGGAGATAAAACAGACAGCATGTGTAGTGCTGCCATGATACAAAATATTCTAATCATGATCTCAGGACATTACAGTTGGAAATTGCTGCTTATTTTTAACACATAGGAACCTTAATTCATGACAAATTCATCAAAAGAATGTCTTCTTCTTCTTCACAGTTTAGACTTATTTACTAGCCTGTTCCAGCTCCAAATTGCTGCTCTTTCCATCTTTTCCTTGGTCTTCCCAATCTTCTTCTTCCTCGTGGTGAATAGTTGTATGCTGCTTTTGGTATTCTATTCTCAGTCATCCTTGCCAAGTGTTCTTTCCAGTTTGTTCTGTATTTCTCTATTGTTGTGTTTAATTCCTCTACTTTTAGTTGTTGTCTTATTTCTGTGTTGTGTTTTTTTGTCTGTTCTTTGATATCCTGCTATTGGTCTGAGAAATCAAAAGAATTTGAAGGTAGATTTTAATATGAGAACATGATAGTCCTGTAGTTCCCTTGTAAATAGAGGCTGGCAGCTCTGATTGATATAGTAAGTATTCTATGTTATTAACAAATTATGATATACAGGAGCTGCGGAAGGTAGTGTTTGGCTGTTCAGTGTCTGCTCCCAAAGGAGAATGGCTACGCACTGGACTGGTGTTTCGGGAGCCAGACCAGGAGCTGGGATATGGACTGAAAGCACCTCGCAACGGCACTCGAGGCCTGCTATCTGTGATTCAAGCTCACATTGTTAAACATCTGCTGTTTGAGAAGCGAGGCAAGGACCAACATCCCAGACCTGACATGTGAGCGTTTTTGTTATTTATGAAGTGACATATCTCAAACATATGACCTAGTTACATTTATATGACATAACATTATTTCAGGATGTTGAAGCCAACAAGAACAAGACAATTGGAAGTGTTATGGGTAGCTATAGCTGATATTGTGTGGAAAATTGGTGAGAAGTCAAAGTGTTATGTAGTCTTGCCGCAGGAAAAAGTACACCTTCCACAGAGCCACAAATTTCTCCAAGATGGCATCACAGAAAGGGTTAGTTAAGAGTTTATATTTATTATTATAATTAAATATTATTAGACCAAGATATTAACATTCAGTTAAGTTGCATATTTTTAGTAAAAATTATTAAACTAACTAACTCACTAGCATTAACGAACCCATAGATTCATATTTAATTTTAGGAAGTTATATTTTGAGGTTATTTTAATTATATTATTTTTAGTCTGGACATCTTACCTCAATATTAATGTTGATTTGTTCTTGAACATGTTTCAAAACAATTCTGTTTTATTGTCAGCTTTCCCAGACTGGGAAATATTGAGGTAAGATGTCCAGACTAAAAATAATATAACCATAGATTCATGTTTGTAATATTTGCCTAAAAGTTATTTATCTTTACACTTATATTATCATAGTTCTTAATGGCCTATTCATGAAGTAAGTTTGAAAAATATATATACTCCATGGGTGCTCCCTAGCAGGAATTTCTTAACCAAGCATAATTTAGTTATGCTTATATACCTACTGATGTCAATATGTGACATGTGGTTAGCACATCACCTCAATGAGATATCTAGTAGACAACTAAGGTATTACTTGGATGGATGAATGTCAATAAAATGTTGCCTTGCAGCTCTTTTATGAGCCTGAAAATCTGCAGACTCGAGACCAATGGCTCAAAGTTTCTCCCAGAGGACTTGACCCTTAGATTTTTTCCATTCTAAAAATCCATCAATGACAGCCAAATTTGAACCTATGACCTTCAGGACTAGAGGAAAGGAACATAACCATTAGACCAACACAGCAGACATATTTCGTAAATAATCTTAAAGAATTCTGCTGTTACAAGTGCATTTTTCTTTCAAGACTTAAAAATAATAACTGTTTCACTTTGCCAGTGGATTTCATCATAATCATCTTCATATTGTGTCATCCAGGTAGGTCAATTCCAAATATGCCTCCATTAATCTCTATTCTCCCATGCCTTTTTCTTCTCAATTCTACCATTTGTATCTCCTCTCTTGAATATTTTCTTTACTTGCTTAATCCATCTACCCCATGGTCTTCCTTGTTGTTTTTCTTACACCTTGAGATTTAACATTCTCTATGGTTGTTATTCATTTTTTTATTTTTTTCAGATGTTCAAACGATTTTGTTATATTATTCTCTATGTTAATTTTATGAAAAGAAAAATAAATGCCTGAGTCGGGATTTGAACCCGAGTTTCTAAACTCTTTACCTTTAGTGCTCTAACCATCTGAGCTACTCAGGAATCCTAAAACAAACATTTATTTTTCTTATATATGTAGTATTCTCAATTTACACGAGAGGTAGTAGGATATCGTTCCAACTGCCATCTTGTGGCCACTGTAACAAGTAAGCATATAAAGTAAATATTCTCTTTGAATATGCTTACCCCTAAGTATACAAGCATAAATGCTATAAAGTAAATATTCTCTTTAAATATTCTTACTTGTTATAGTGGCCACAAGATGGCAGTTGGAACAATATCCTGCTACCTCTTGTGTAAATTGAGAATACTACATATATTATAAAAATAAATATTTGTTTTAAGATTCCTGAGTAGCTCAGATAGTTAGTGCTAAACATACAGAGTTTAGAAACTCGGATTCAAATCTTGACTCAGGCATTTATTTTTCTTTTCATGTCATATTTGCCTTCATTGCCAAATGTCAAAAATATAGTTATAACATCTAAATATATACGTATATATGGACAGATGGAATCTTGTTAATCCATTCATGAAAATTAGGATATAATTCAAATTGTTCTTTTTTTAATATCTCTGATTTTACTTTTTTTTTCAGCTGAATATTTTTGAGTTTACAGACTTTGAAGATTTACAAATATTCATAAAACGATATATATATTTGGTAAGTGAACTTCTATGTGTACAATCATTTTGATATTTATTTAATTGATAAAATATTGGAAGACTACAAGGGATATCCTTGGAATGTCAACTGAAAACTTCAATGAAAAGGAATTATTTACTTGTTGTCAACCAAGGAATTTATTCAAATGAATAATCATAGGTGAACTATTTCATTGTAACCACAGCAAATAACAAGTGGTAGGTCTAGACACCATTTTGAAATTATGTTTCCTGATGCCAATGCTCTCAGACACCTATCAGGCAACTAGGGTATTAAGATGAGGAAAGCTGATTAAATTTTACTCAGAGGCTCTAATTTAGACTTGAGGTTCTGTTACAAGTCTGAAAATCTTAAAACTCAGGACTCACGGCTTCAAATTCCTCCTGAAGGACTTGTCCTTTGGATTTTTCCATTCTTAAAAACTCCATCGACCTTAGCCAGGTTTGAACCAAAACCCTCAGAACCACATGGAAGGAACTTAACCTGTAATCTCTAGTAGTATTTATAAATTCTATTGAATTGCTATATCCAAGATCCAGGATTCCTAAGACAATTTTAAAGTACCAAACAAATGATAAAAGATCAATGGGACAGCCTAGGAAAAGATGATTAGAAATTTTTTTATGGACAATAACAGTCATTTTAGGACTTTGAAATAAAAGGAATATGATTATAATGATATTAAATAATACTTATTCTAGCCCTATAATCTTGTTCTTCTTCTGTAAGTTGTTTAAAGTTGTTTGGGTTAAGTTTTGCTAAGAAATGTCAAGTCATCTCTGTCCTCTCATGTTTTAGTTATATCTCTGTTAGGCCTTCCCATTGTTCTCTTACTCTTTAGTTTCGACAGGAACATCTTTTTGGTAATAATTTTGCCTACACATGACCGTACCATTGAATTTTAAAATGTAACATTTAAAATACTTTTTGTAGTCAATTTTATGTGTCTAAATTTCAATTGTATTGCACTCTTTCATATACAAATACAATTAAATAATATTATATATTTTGTGAATTTTATAATGTAGCCATTTAAAATATTTTTCTATAATCAATTTATTATGTCTAGAATTGCAATTTGGTTTTATTATTTTTATTTATTTATTTTTTTTCAGTTTGAAGATGAACCAGGACCAGGATCACTTTTAATTTTATACAGCGCAGTCTTCACTCGTGGAATTCCCAGGTGAGTTTCTTAATTCATTCCTTTCAATGCTAGTGGGAAAAAGTATGTTCTATTTTATATTATATATATTCTCTCTCTCTCTCCCTCTCTCTCTCTCTCTCTCTCTCTCTCCCTCTCTCCCTCTCTCTCTCTCTCTCTCTCTCTCTCTCTCTCTCTATATATATATATATATATATATATAATTATATTGTATGTAGATTTTTGCAGATATAAGTATGATTAACCCTCAGGGGTCCTCATCTAGGGGATATGTGGATGGCGACCACAAGGTGCCCAAGCTGTGCAAAACATTTCTTCCACTTACTTGTGTTTTGCACTCTTTTAACTTTACTATCTAACCTCTCTTGGTTAACTCTTGTTTTTTCGACCCCAATGCTATTAGGGCATCCGAGGGCTAGGGAGTCTTTCCTTTCTTCCATTTCTTCTTTCCTTTATTTTCTTTTCTTCTCCAGAAAAAGCCTGGCCAGAGGCTATAAGATGGCAGCCCCATCACTGGTCTTGCCTTCCTTTGGCCAGCAACCAATCGAAGGGACTATTATTATGCTTTCAAGTCTTATACGAGAATTTCCCTCAAACGCTGGAGGGAAAATTTTCTATAGGATCATAACAGGCCTTGGCCTAATACTTGGAAGGAAGAAGAAGAAGAAGAAGAAGAAAGTTTTCTTGGGTTTTCTGCATCATGGATTCAAGGTCGGCCTCTCGCCACTGATTCTGACATTTTGGCATGATCCCACATGCCATTATCAAGGAATGATAGTTTCGAGTCACTGGTTTAGGTCTTATATAATCAAACATGCTGAGTTTCTACTGTGGTCCATTTCAGAAGCCTTACACCCATTCAAGGTTTAGGTCTCATATAATTAAACACCATGAGTTTTCACTGTGGTCCATTTCCAAAGCCGTACACTCATCCAATGTCTAGGTCTTATATAGTTAAACACCTTCAGTTTTCACTCTTGTCCATTTTGAAAGCCATACACCCACGCAAGCATTGACCACACTCCATGTTGCCCAACTGTGGATTTCTTCATATCTTGGATGGGTGTATGGCTTCCTAAATGGACCACAGTGAAAACTGAAGGTGTTTAATTATATAAGACCTAAACCTTGGATGGGTGAATGGCTTTGGAAATGGACAACAGTGAAAACTCAAGGTGTTTAATTATATAGGATCTAAACCGGTGACTCGAACCTATCATTCCTTGATAATGGATGTGGGATCATACCGAAACATCGGAATCAGTGGCCAGAGCCAGCCTTGAATCCATGATGTGGAAAACCCAAGAAAACTTTCTTAATCATGTATATACTATTACTGTTATTTTTATACTTTTTGAAAGAAGCCACAGGTCTTACATGTATTATTTACAGAGTGAAGGCAGATCTGGATATAGAGAAAGGTCAACTGGTAACATCAGTAGAAGAAGGTTCTCATTGTATTGTTACTCTAATGCTCACTGGAAGAGCAACACCATATCTGCATAATGGAGTCGTATATGTCGGAGATGAAGATCATTATGTAAGACATTTGTAGTAATAGTCCAGGTCACTTGATGAAAGCTCGACAATAAACTCTGTTGTTTGCCAATACTGTCAACAATTGAGCATTCCAGCTTGCTTTCATCTTAGTTTCTTTGATAAGAGGATTTAAGAAGTGCAGGTATTATCAGCCTACAGCTTCAGATTCTGGAGATGGGGCTGTCATCCTGACATCCGGACCTGCTGCCTCAGTTCTTGAGGTAGAATAGGGGCATTTCTTCCCCTAGTCACTAGCTATGGTCCCTTGGCACATAACTATGGGACTTGTGCTGGTTTGAGTCCCCATGGGGGAAGAAATTTTCTCATGGAATTTCGGCCAGTATGGGACGATGCCCACCCAACATCGTGAGGCATCTGGGTAGCTACAATAAATAGCGACTCCAGGTTGAGAAGACCAACTATAATGAGTGGGGGACCTGACATGCTGACCACATTTCATCCATACACTGGCTGGATGATTGTGATTAACACATGTGGATGTGAGGTCAGCTGCCAGTTGGCAGGCCAAGGGCCTTCTAGGACTGTCACGCTTGGAGTTTAGTCACTAGCTATGAGTATCCCACCAATACTCGGTTAGGCTGATTGCATTAGTAAAACCCAATGGGCAATGGGGTCGCCACATCCCTATGCCGAAGACATTTGTGGGGAACAAATAATAATATTCTCATTCTATTTGCTATAAACATGATAGTTGTATCAAACCATATGAAATGCTGCATGTTTAATAACACTGATGGAGTGAATATATAATTGTATAATATCTCTGCACTTGACCTACATCACACAAGAGGTAGCAGGGAATTTTTACTGCCCTCTACATTGATACTGACCTCTTGGATCACAATAGAACATACAAAACATACATTTACTTAAAAGTAAATTATATTCTGATGAAACATTTAGATATATCATATACAACTTTTTCTCTCATTTTTAGTTGATAGTCATTAGTTTTGTGAACATTTTTCACTAAATTATTAAACATTTTCTGTGGATGACGTCACTATTGGAGAACTTAATTAAAATTTTCCTACATGAATAAATCTTTATGCAATGATCATATATTAGAATACATTGTTATCCTGTTCTCTATTTAGCTGATTGCCCCTTTGTTCCTATATGATATTTAATTTCTTCTCATTTTATAAATAACTCAAAATGCTGTGATTGGTTTAATCATGTTAGTACATAACTGTGCTTCATATTCATATTTTTCTTTATTTCTAACCGTTAAGATTAGGTGAGGTTTTTATCGGGGTTTTTCCTCACCCATAAGACAAATGTCAGGAAAACTTTAAGGCCCAAACGGTCCCCAAAATCATATGGACATCATCATCATCATCCTTCACTGGTGTGGAAAGCAACGGGAAGCTACCACACCTACAATTTCCTAGTAAAGCTGCAAGCATAGAATGAAAATGCTATGATTGCAGTGAAGGACTTGCATTCGGGCAGAATTACTATGGATGGAAGATTAGGTGGTACCATAGTATAAATAGGATGATAAAATCTACTGTACGGTATCATAAATGATAAACACTAAACCCCAATCAAATCTGCTTCTCATTTGTTTTTAAATTTAAATTATTTTAATAATCAATTGAGTTGGTGTTTACTTGATGAAAATCCATATTTATTAATTAAATAAAAATAAAACATAGTTTTATTTGATTTTCATATGTATTATATAATTCAGTCATATATAATAAATATGAAAGTCAAATAAAACTACGTTTTATTTTTATTTAATTAATTAAATTATTTTACTATTTTTTAACTCGTATGACACAAAAGTAGATGAAGAAATCAGTTTGGGTTCACATAATGTCAGAAAATTTTTGTTTAAGAAAAATCACCTCACCTCATATTCTTCTTTTTTATTTTTTTATTTATTTACACCTAACAAATGTTTGTTAAAATTTGATTTTGTGCTTATTTTTGAGTCATCCATTTTGAATATATGTTTTCCTTTTTAGACTTGAGTCGTCTATACAATTAATTAACACTATGAGGTATTATTTATTTATCTAAAATTTTATCACCTCACCTCATATTTTTATTTTCTCAGGTGACAAAATTTTACTTAAATAAATCACACCTCGTAGGTCCACCACTGTGGTCATGAGGAAGCATGCTGCCTTGTCATGCAGCAGGCCTGGGTTTGATCCCCGGTTGGGACAGTTTCCTGGATGAGATTTTTATCGGGGTTTTTCCTCACCTATAAGACAAATGTCAGGAAACTTTAAGGTCCAAACGGTCTCCGAACATCATATGGCCATCGCAATCATCATAATTTATATTCATCTTAGATAAAGCTTAGGATTAAGGACTCTCCTGGTGCACCACTATCATCATCACCACCCATCATATAATTGGGGCAATGTAACCCCGCCTGCCAGGCACCCCAACCTCAGAAGTGGGTTACAATTACGCCAATGCCAAGAGAGAACACCAGCAATGTCCAAAAAAAAAAAAGGACAACCTGGGGTGTTAAAAAAAATAACACCTCGTAGTGTCAATTCTTAACAAAATTAACAATTTTTTAATTCAAAATTAATTTCACTTTCAATTAAAAAAATCCATTAAACACAAAAATAATATTTTGTTATAACTCAATTTCAGGACTGAAGAGGAAAACAGTAATTAATTAAATTAGCAATTTCACAAATAAATCACAATTATGTCAATAAATGGTGGATGGGATAACAACTTTACTAAGTAGTGTGACAACACTAGCTACAGAACTTGCATGGGTAGATTACTGTATTACTATAAGTCAGCCTGCAATCTATAAACCTACTTACGACACACTGATATTTTAAAAATTCACTCTGTATAATGCATTTTCAATTGAAATATTAATTACCATAATATATTAATACTCAAATACTCAAGTAAATTATGTATTAAATTAATATTAAGTAGCTAAAGCTATTACTATGATTGAAATAAGTAAATTAATGTATACAATTAAACTATTGTAATGAATGGTAAAGAGAAAAAATTTTTGCTTGAACCGGGAAGGGTAAAGGGAGGATTTATGATTGGATGGGAATGCAGCCTGAATTAGCTCAGTGGTCAGAGCATCGGCACGGAAAGCTGAAGCTTCAGGGTTCGATTCCCAGTTCAGGCAAAACTTTTCTTTTTACCATTGATTACAATAGTTTAGTTGTAATAATTAGATATTGCATTAAAGAGTATTAAATATTTTAGCTGTGTTGTTGCTTTACAGGCCATGCCACAATTTGGGATCCTCACACGGAGTGAAGTGGGTTTCTTGGTGTGGGATGAGGGTGCTGAAGCTAAAGTAGAAGAATCTCGGCAACCAGGATCTCGACTAAAAACACCATCCTTGCCTGTGTGGGTGACATCATGTGCTGGTCATTATGGAGTCTTGTTTAATACTAACAGAGAGCTTCTGCGTAATTATCATGCAGAACGCAGGTAACTGTATAATAAATAGGAAGGTGGGCAATATGCTACAAGCTAGAAGGTAAAGAGTCCCAATGGGGCCAGCATTTTTTAACAGCCCCAAGCCTTCTGACGGCACCATAGCACTGGAACTGACTCAACCTCTAACCGAAATTAGTACCAGGCATGTGTTCTGGAGTCACACAGGGTTGACATCTCATGCCAATTGTCTAGAAGAAAGATGGGAGTCTTAATCTCCTATTTTCCCCAAGTGTCTTGGGATCACTTTACCCTATTACTTGTAGGAAGGGCAGCTCCATAGCGCAAGTGGGTCCCGAGATCGAGTCTCAGTCACTCCACATGGGTTTCATGGTGGACAAAATGGAGTTTGGGCAGGTTTTTCTCGGGGTTTCTCCCATTTTCCCCTGCCACAAATTTCGTTTCACCATTTCTCCATACTCATCTAACCCATTTCGTTTCATTTCATTCATCTGCCCCTGTGATGGTGTGTCAGGATTGGATGGCTGGCACCCTTGTCGTTCACAGACCTCTATAAATATAGGGGCTTCATCTCAGCTCATTCCTCGACCCGACCCTGAGTTGGACACAAGTTGGGGATATAAACTTGTAGGAAGGTGGATTAATAGTAATTTTATAAAACAATTTAAAATTTGATTTAGGCTCTAAAATGTGCACACATTACTGTCCCTCTTTCATAATTTAATCCATCCCATTACTGGATGGCATATGCTGACAAAATTTATTAATTTTTAATCAAGTTTTTTTTAGACTGGGAACATCTAAAATAAACCATTAATAATTAAAATTATACCTATAACACACTCATTTTTATAACAACAATATTAATTGTTAAGTACCATTTTTGCTATTTATTTTTACTTTTCAACAATTAACCCTCAGGGGTCCCCATCTAGGGGATATGTGGATGGCGACCACAAGGTGCCCAAGCTGAGCAAAACATTGCTTCCACTTACTTGGGTTTTGCTCCTTACTTTTATCTTTAACCAATATGGTATTTCTTCCACTTACTTATACCAGACTCTTTTAACTTTACTATCTAACTTTTCTTGGTTAACTCTTGTTTTTTCGACCCCAACGCTATTAGGGCATCCGAAGGCTAGGGAGTCTTTCCTTTCTTGCATTTCTTCTTTCCTTTAATTTTCTTTTCTTCTCCAGAGAAGCCTGACCAGAGGCTGTAAGATGGCAGCCCCATCACTGGTCTTGCCTTCCTTTGGCCAGCAACCAATCGAAGGGACTATTATTATGCTTTCAAATCTTATATGAGAATTTCCCGGATGGATCACGCTGGAGGGAAAATTTTCTATAGGATCGTAACAGACCTTGGCCTAATACTTGGAAGGAAGAAGAAGAAGAAGATAATTGACTTTTTAAGAATTAACACTATGAGATATTTTGATGTTACATTTTAAATTAACATTTTCCAATATTGGATATAGTTTTATTTTAGAAAGAAAAATTATGTTCGAACTGGGAGTTGAACCCAGACTCTGTACGTCAGTGTGATAACCATTATACCATTTGAACTTCCAATAGGAATGTCAAATTTCTTTCCACTTATACAAATCTCCTTTCATCTGAAGGCCGATAGCCATTGCTATCAACACTGCCATCTGATGACTTCTATTCGAAGTATTTTTTATTGAGAATTTAAACATTACTTTTAAGTGGTAAACCTTATTATTTTGATGTTATATTTTAAACTAAATTAAAATTATTCAAAATGAGGTGAGTGATAAGAATTTACATAAAGAAATAATACCTCAGAGTGCTAATTCCTAAAAAAATAATTATGACCATTATTCATATCCATATAACTAGAAAAATAACAGTTTATATATTTTTAGTTCAACATTTTTTTTTTAAATGAGTTCCTGTAATGCATAATAGTATGCATTTCTAGAGTTCAACACATGTTCTATTTCCATGTGGACCTTATTCCTGTTTGTAATTATGGTTGGTTGGTTGGTATCTAATGTCGAGCACTTGATAATGAAATCATTCGCTCTCTTGCGCTCTCTTGTTTGTAATTATTGTTTCTGGATTCTTGAATTCAGCCAATTCTTCAAAATTTCCCTTATTTGTTGTTAAGTGTCCATTCCCATTTAATAATCTGTTTTTCACAGTTCATAAAAATAAATTACCTCTATCTATAAAGAAAATAAATGTAGATTATAAGATATATTTGAAGAGAAAAATTATGTGCTCAGATTGGGGTTTGATCTAAGTGTATAATTTTTCTCTTCAAATATAATTCATCTATCATTGAGATGTATGAAATGAATAATAAAAGCATAGATTAAAAGAATAGATTACATATCCATCCATAGTAATTCTGCCCAAGGGCAGGTCTTTCACTGCAATCATAGCATTTTCATGCTGTGCTTTGTAGCTTTACTAGGGAATTATAGGTGTGGTAGCTTCCTGTTGCTTACCACACTGGTGAAGGATGAAGATGATAATGATGATGGCCAAAGGATTTTTGGAGACCGTAGGGCCCTAAGCTTCCTGACATTTGTCTTACAGGTGAGGAAAAATCCCATAAAAACCTCACCCAGGAGCCTGCCCTGACCAGAAATTGAACCTGGACCTGCTGCGTGACAAGGCAACACACTGCTCGAGGCTACAGCAGTGGACTAGATTATATAGATATATATATGCATAGATTATAAGAATTAGGTAAATACAAGACCATTTACATAAGTGCAATGAATAAATAAATTATAAATAAGAGATGACATAGAGTGCACATGTCCCTGTCCTCTTAAGGATTTGCCATCTTGAAAATGGGGGAGAGTAGAAATGCTTTCAAAATTTTTATGGGGGTACCCTTGTGGAAAAGACCACTAGAAAGACCTAGGTGTCCTAAACCATAGCTGGCGGTTTAAGGCATGAAGTCTTGGTGCAGAACTGCAGTTCTGGTTTGAGTGCCCATGGAAGATCTTGAGAAATTTGGGTAGCTAAAATAAGTAGCAGCTCCAGATTAAGGAAACCAGCTATTATGGCTAAGGGATATGATATGCTGACTACATGTCATCCCTATACTGGCTTGATCATCCACTGTGATGAAAACATATGGATATGAGGCAGCAGCTGGTTGGAAGGCCAATGTCCTTTTAGGACTTGTTGCACCATGGAGTTTAAAAAGTGCTAGGCATAGGTGAGAGGATAATATTTAGGTGAATGAAATAACTAGATATCTTAGATGTATCTTTAACAAAAATTATTAAATTTTTCTTTTTGCAAAAAAAAAACTATTTCACTTGATAAATGCATTTAGGAAAATGTAATTCTACTTAATGAGAAATTTATTGGAAATGCGGTCTTAAGGTAGCATGCTGCCTTGTCATGCAGCAGGCCTGGGTTTAATTCTCGGTCGGGACAGGCTCCTGGATGAGGTTTTTTTTAGGGTTTTTCCTCTTCTGTAAAACAAATGTCAGGATGCTTAGGGCCCAACGGTCTCCGAAAATCATCTGGCTATCATCATTATCATCTTTCACCGATGTGGAAAACAATGGGAAGCTACTACACCTATAATTCCCTTGTAAAGTTGCAAAGCATAGCATGAAAATACTATGATTGCAGTGAAAAACCTGCCCTTGGGAAGAATTACTATAGAATAGAATATCATAAATATGAAATGAATTTAATCAGCTAAGATAGAGACCAATGGAGAGCCTTAATGAATGTGACATAACACCTATGGTTTCCATACATCATAGAATTAGTTATTGAATTTACAGAAAAAAAGACTTTCAGAAAATAATTTTAATTTAATTTTGAGAAAGAATTTTTATTTCAGGTTCGACTTGCATTACTACAGTTGTGGTGGGAGTCACAATTTACTGAGTATAGATACTCGGTATGAAGAGAGTCTGGCAGGAGGTAAAGAGTCATCAGGTCGAGAAGATCATACCTCTGCAACACCACTGGAAAAACTCATTCATACAAAGTAAGCAACTTATGTTCAATGTTTTCATTATTAATTTAATATTTCTCACTGAAGGACAAATTGCATTTGAAGAGAAAAATTAAATGCTCAGATTGGGGTTTGAACCCAGGACCTTTGGCTTTCTATGTCAATGCTCTACCAACTGAGCTACCTGAGCACTCCAATCTAAATGCAAATTTTTCTCTTATACATTGTTAATTCCCGAGCGCCAAATGCTACAAATGTTTTCTCGAACACGCAAATGGCGGATTCTTTCTTAAGAAGACTTGAGTGAGAAGTATTAAATTAATAGTAAAAACATCGGTAAAAAAGCCCTACTGGCTTTATGAAGTAACGTTTAAATTCCCAATAAAAGTCTTCTTAAAAAAGAAGCCATCATTTGCTTGTTCGAGCAAAGGTTTGTAGCATTTGGTGCTCGGGAATTAACAATATATAAGAGAAAAATTTGATTTAGATTGGTGTGCTCAAGTAGCTCAGTTGGTAGAGCATTGGCACAGAAAGCCAAAGGTCATGGGTTCAAACCCCAGTCTGAGCATATCATTTTTCTCTTCAAATATAAGCAACTAATATTCATATTATTGCATAATTGAAACATTTAGTTTCATGAGGATTTTAAAGTCCAGAATCATGATTTCTCAGCATATAATTTTGAATGGATCTATGTGCAAACCCATAAATATCAGAACGGACTATGGGCAATTGTAAGCCATATTAGTATGAGGCAGCATTGTTCTAATTAATAAATTAAGTTGGATTTAACAACTGACCTCATAATTGTAGATTTCTTGAAGATTGGTTTTGATATACCTCCATATAATTTTCAATTTCATCTAAATTTAATTCCAGTTAGATGGAATTGAAAATGACACAGATATGTATCGAATCTAGTCGTCAAGAAATTTACAATTATGAGGTGAGCTGTTAAATCTAATCCAATTTATTAATTAGAATAAACCTCATAGTGTCACTTCCTTTAAACATTAATGTACAGAATTGTTCTACCTGAAATTTCAGTAAGGCTGGGGTATTAATTCATATCTCCAATATCAGGTTCTCTAAGATCTATCCAATTTTTATTATCCTTCGACCTATGTAACTTTTAATGGATTTCTACCATCACTCATTTGAGCTATATGACGGCCATCTCAATTTCCTAGACTTACTAGACACCAAGTTCAATATAAATTATGGATTTATTTTAGAAAGAAAAATTACATTCAAACCGGGAATCGAACCCCGGACCTCTGACTCTGAACATCAATGTGGTAACTATTATGCCATTTGAACTTCCGATAGGAACGTCAAATTTCTTTCTACTTATACAATTGATTCTCCTTTCATCTGAAGGCTGATAGCCATCGCCATCAACAATGCCATCTGACGACTTCTTTTCAAAGTATTTTTATTGAGAATTTAAACATTAATTTTTAAGCGGTTAAAGCTACATATTTTGATGTTATATTTTAAATTAACATGTTCCAGTATTGGATATAGTTTTATTTTAGAAAGAAAAATTCTGGAACATGTTAATTTAAAATATAACATCAAAATATATAGCTTTAACCACTTAAAAATTAATGTTTAAATTCTCAATAAAAATACTTCAAAAAGAAGTTGTCAGATGGCATTGTTCATGGCGATGGCTATCAGCCTTCAGATGAAAGCAGAATCAATTGTATAAGTAGAAAGAAATTTGACGTTCCTGTCGGAAGTTTGAATGGCATAACGGTTACCGCACTGACGTACAGAGTCAGAGGTCCAGGGTTCGACTCCTGGTTTGAACGTAATTTTTCTTTCTAAAATAAAACTATATCCAATTCTGGAACATATTAATTTAAAATATAACATCAAAATAAATAAATAAATTATGGAGTTGCTCATTGTGAAGGTTCCTCCATTCTTATGCCTCATGGAATAAAATATTTATCTTAGTATATTAACTTAAGCTTTCATGGCCGGAGTTCCTATAAAGATCATTAATATTCATCTTAGGTTCATGTTTTAAAAATAATTTTAGCCAGTTTTTGATCCTTAATATTTCACTGTCATAGAGACCACAGGCAATTTTTATAAATTTGAATATTTAGACTGCAATGGGCAGGACATGTGGCATAAATGGGGAATAAAAGAGAGGCATGGAAACCCTTTGTAGGAAATTCAGAGGAAAGAGTGCAATAGGCAGGCCAAGAATGAGGTGGGAAGAAAAATATGAACCATAATTTGAGAGAGGTGGATTATAACAGGCGATGATAGGAAAACATTAGCTCGGGATAGGCATTTATGGAGAGCTTATGTCTATGCAGCCATGAATATCTGGGTTTGATAGTGTCAGTGAGTTAGTTAGATTCTTGCATTACAGGGACTCTTGTCATCCCAACTTCTTAAAAAATGTGAAACTAAACATATAATTATGTAAAATGGTTATCTTCCAGTTATATTATATGGAATCAAAACATAATCTGTTACTTTAAGGGAGGAGAAAAGAATATGGTATATGAGAATAAAGTTCTTAGGAAAATTTTTGAACCCAAGAGAAATAGACAAGTTCAAGGAGAAAAGTATGTCTGGTAACAGTGAACTACATGATCTTTATGGGAAACCAGAAAGAACAGTTAAGTCTTGTGAACTACAATAGACAGGGTATAAATGGGGAATAAAATAGGGGCATGGAAACTTCTTGTAGGAAAACCAAAGAGAAAGTACCCAATAGATAGGCTATTGATGAGATGGAAAAATAACATTAAACATGATATGAGAGGGGAATTATACAGGGAATGATTGGAAAACATTAGCTCAGGATAGTGACGTATGGAGAGCTTATGTCCATGCAATCATGAATCTCTGGGTTTGATACCGCTTGTTAGTGAGTTAGTTAATTTAATTAGTAAGATTCTTAGACAAATGCTGGGTAATTATACTCGTTTCAGCTAAAAATGAATGTAAACAAAGTATCACACTCCATATATATGCATAAACAGCAAAAAGTACCAGGAAATAAGGAGATAGTAATTATGTAAGTATCATTCTGAATCTGCCAAGAGTAATTTCCTTCATCATGATCATCGTCTATTGGTGTCTGTTGAGCCTTCTTGTTAATTTATTACTAATTTGTCCACCACATTATCAATGATACTCTCCAAAATGCACATTTCTTGTTCATGCTTCACTATGTGATTGATATAATCATGAAATTTTAAAATTAAATTACACAAGATCTAATTTTTTCATTCATAATGATTAAGTACTCCAAAATAAATAGACTTCTCTATTTTTAAAAGAAAAGACAATATCTGAAACAGGATTTGAATACAAGACTTCTAGCTTTATATGCTATATCCATTGTAATAACCAGGGCTACCGATGCAACTCTAAATTTTTCTTTCTTCATATAACATTCTCTAAACATCCGAGGCAATATTGGCAAGTAATAAAATTTAAATATAACATCGAAATACTTCTCTGTGTTTACCAAAAATTCACGCATGCAGTTTATTATAATTCAATTATTCTTACTCTTATAATTCACAAATATAGTTTATAAGAGCAAAACAGGATACACTCGCTGGGACCAGGAAAAAAAAAAGAGGTTGTGAAGGAACTATCCTACAACCAGACTATAGCTACTGACTTCATAAGTAAATGTCATGTCAGCTGGAAAAATCATGGTAAAATCAAATGTTTCTTACCTCTCCTCATACAAATCTTCTAAGTAGATCGCGATTTCGAGACCATAACGGTCTCATCTTCAGTACTATTTTGGCGACTGATATTATGTCGATTGGAAGAAACTCTTCTTCTTCCCTCTAGTATTTCCTGTAAAAGTTAAATAAATCAAGCCCAACTAATGGTCAGAAACAGAATCCCAAAAGCCATCCTTCAATACTATTCTCAGAGGAAGAGATCTTTATAGAATACATTTATTTATAGAACCTCATAATGTCATTTCCCATATTTAACTATGAATAGATTTATTTAGCCTGGTGGAGGGTTTATTTTAGATAATATGAGTTAGATATGCACTTAATTAAATTATTTTCAGTTTGATCGTCTCACCTCAATATTAATGTTGATTTGTTCTTGGACATGTTTCAAAAACAATTCTGTTTTATCGTCAGCTTGTCCAGTCTGGGACAAATCAACATTAATATTGAGGTAAGATGATCAGACTGAAAATAATTTAATTAAAATAACCTCAAAATAACACTTCCTAAAATTAAATATTAGATATGCACTACTCACCTCATATTTATAGCTTTTTTGAAGACTTTGAGTTTTGAAGCCTTAGGCATCGTTGTCAATTCTTTCTAATTGTCGAAACAAGATCACCAACTGCTGTTTTGACAGTTAGAAAGAATTGACAATGATGTCTAAGTAATCAAACCTCAGAGTCTTCAAAAAAGCTACAAATATGAAATGAGTAGTGCATATCTAACTCATATTATCCGAGTTTGAGAGCCAATGAAAAGCTCTGAGGTCATGTGAGTTTTATTTACATCTACTCCATTCTTTAGTTGAAAGGAGTATAGTATGTTAATACAATTAAAATAAGTAATAAATTATCTCACCTCATACAAATCAACACTAGATGGCAGTTTAGAAGACAGTGGTATAAGCAAAAATTCAACAATCACAAAGTATGGCTGAAGATAGGAACAACTGTTCCAAAAACTGTGGTTCCATACTGCAAAGAACATAGAATGTATGAGGTGAGATAATTTATGACTCATTTTAAGTTCATTAATTTGAATGACTCATAAATGTTAATTCACATAATAAGTTTTATGAAAGATAGTAAGTGATCATTGATGAATAATAATCAAGTAAACATTTTTTAAAATTATATTGAAGAGAAAAATTTTCGCCTAGACCGGGACTCGAACCCAGGACCCTTGGCTTTCCGGGCCAAGTGCTCTACCAACTGAGCTACCGAGGCGAGTTACGATCTAGACGCAAATTTTTCTCTTATGTACGTTGTAATTCCCTCGTGCCAAATGCTTGAAACCATAGCTTCTATCTTTGCAAATGAGAAGTGTTAAATTAATAATAAAATCGTCAATTTTTTAAAATGATTTTTTAACTATAGTAATGTGATTGCAGATGGCAAGATGCCCATGTGCACTGGACTGGGCAGGCTCCTGTTGCATGATATCATTGAAGCCCTTCATACACTAAGTACTGGTATGGTATTTATTATATCCCTCTAGACAATATCAGTACTTCAGCTTTCTCCATACATACATACCTAATTATTACAACTAGTTTTCCAGTATCTGGTTTAACCACACATGGCATTATCTCCAGATCCTCTCAGTCTGCTGCATTATGAGTCAGTGTTTCAACAATGTTAGAAATTAGATATATGATCAAATAATGCAATAAGAATTTCATAACTAGTTATAAGCTTATAACTCTACAAAACAGTTGTTTAGAAGGAATAATGATGTTCCAATGATTGTCTTGCACATATTGATGTGTCTACAAATTAATGGTGGGCAGGAAAAAGGGGTTAAGTCCAAAATTATGAAAAAAATATGTTAAATGTTCCCTTACCATTCATTTGGAATGGTCATGTATTTTAGCGACAAGGGGGACAAGAAGATATGTTCTAACACCTTAAATACTTTATGTGAAATATGTTTTATCCCAAAAAGTGTGATCTTATATAATTATTAGAACATATTTCTACTGAAAAATGATTAAAATGTACCTATCTCCTTTTTTTTCTGACCACCATTGAAAATATAATTTAAAATAATTAATAGTTTATGGATCCCTGTTAGCAAAAAAAATCTCATTATTTAAGTTGTATGCTTTATTTTAATTCCTAAGGATAAGTGATGGAAAAAAGCGGGAGTACTAATATTGTCTTAATCTATTTACAATTACTAAGGTAATTAATAATATGACATTTGTTTAAATTTCCATTTTTGTAAAATTGAAGCAGCAAAACTTAATACTAACAATTTAAATAATGTATAATAAATATGAAAGACAGGAATGTAGGTAGTATCGTATCTAGGTGAGTTGAGGAAATATAGCAATCTAATTAAGATAATACTATTATAGATAATGCAAATATATATAGTACTTACTAAATAACACTGTGCAACACGAAATTTGCCCTTTTTATGAAAATAGGTGTATTAGGTAGACGTTTTAATGGTAAAAACGAATCTGTAATTAGATTTTCTCTATCACATACCGTTTTTCAGAAAACCCAAACAAATATCTTTACAAATGTTATTTTAGTCTATTTGTGAAGGCACTAGAAAGAGAAGGACAAGCTTTCATTCATCTAAAAAATAAATTCCCAAACCTAAGTGATGCAAAGATTAAGGAAGGAGTGTTTATTGGTCCACAAATAAGAGCAGTCTTCCAGGATGAAGACTTTGAAAATAAACTATTGGAAGCGGAGAAAATGGCTTGGCTTGCATTTAAATCACTATGCACGAACTTCCCTGGGAATAAAAAATCAGCAGACTATGAAGTAATTGTAGGTGAATTATTACACTACTTTCATGTTATGGGATGCAATATGTCTTTGGAACTACATTTTCTGGACTGTCATCTGGACTTCTTTCCAAAAAAAACCTTGGTGCTGTCAGCAATGAACATGGCGAGAGGTTTCACCCAGCAATATCAGCCTTTGAAAAACGATTCAGTGGAAGATGGAATGCAAGTATGCTTGGTGAATATTGCTGGTCAATCATCAGAGTGAGCCCAGAAGCTGTCCATAAGTGCAAACGATCAACAAAGACATTTTAATTTGGTGTTCGTTGCAATTGTTGTTTGTCATTATAACTAACTTGTACAATTAAAAAGTGTCATTACAAAAAATTGATTGGTGATAGAAAATTTTGGATTTCAAAATTGAATTCAGCACATCTCAATTAGTTAAAATCACATAGTTTAATCTAAAGGACAGAAAAAAAGTGTTAAGTACAAGACAACTATTTGTTTTATTTATAGCAAATGTACATATGTACAAAGTGTCATTAAAGAAAATTGGTGGGTGATAGAAAATTTTGGATTTCAGAAATGAATTCAGCATATCTCAATTAGTTAAAATCACATAGTTTCATCTAAAGGACAGAAAAAAAGTTTAAATTTGTTGCACAGTGTAATAAATTGCCTGTCCTCATTTTGATGGCCCCAAGGAACCAGAAATATAACAAAATTTTGAAGAAAGATAAAACAGAAAATTTACTTAGGTAAAATTTTATCACTCACCTCATATTTTTCTTCTTTTTTTTTTAATTTAAACTATTTTTGGAACTGATATGTAAAGTTCCGAAACTAGTTTAAATTTAAAAAAAAGAAGGAAAATATGAGGTGAGTGATAAAATTTTACCTAAATGAATATACTTCATAGTATGAATTCCTAAAAGAAGTAAAAAAATTTATGATTATTATTCATGTGATAATGTTTTTCCAAGTGAGATGACTGTTATCTTGTTCTTGAATTTACTCTCAAGATGACTGACCAGTCACAGACAAAATTTTACATGAATTCAAAAACAGGACCACACCATCTCACCTGAAAAAAAACTTTACTACACAATTGACTTTTTAGGAATTAACACTATGAGGATTCGATGTTCTTATTATTAATTTCATACATCTCAATGATGGATAAATAATATTTGAAGAGAAAAATTATACGCTCAGACCGGGACTTGAACCCGGGACCCTTGGTTTTCTAGTCCAAGTGCTCTACCATTTGAGCTACCTGAGCAAGTACCGATCTAAACGCAAATTTTTCTCTATATACGTTGTAATTCCCGCCCACCAAATGCTTTGAAGCCTTTGCTTCTATCTTTGCAAATGGCGGCTCCTATATTAAGAAGACATATTTGGGAATTATACATTACATTATAAATGCCAGTACGGCTTTTAATAAGAACATCGAAAAAAGCCGTACTGGCATTTATAATGTAATGTTAATTCCCAAATATGTCTTCTTAATATAGGAGCCGCCATTTGCAAAGATAGAAGCAAAGGCTTCAAAGCATTTGGTGGGCGGGAATTACAACGTATATAGAGAAAAATTTGCGTTTAGATCGGTACTTGCTCAGGTAGCTCAAATGGTAGAGCACTTGGACTAGAAATCCAAGGGTCCCGGGTTCAAGTCCCGGTCTGAGCGTATAATTTTTCTCTTCAAATATATGAGGATTATTTATTTAACAAAAATTGTATGAGTACTACACAAATTGTGACATGGGCCATGAAAGGACATATAAACAATTTACAATTCATGATTATTTTAAATACCTAAAATATGCAATATGGAACAGAATTATATTGAGAAATAAGTGTTTGTAAACTTCTGCAGTTCTTGTCTTCTATAAAGTAGTTTTTGTTCTCTGGTATACTGTAAAGTATACTGTACATTATATTTGAAGAGAAAAATTTTCGCCTAGACCGGGACTCGAACCCGGGACCCTTGGCTTTCCGGGCCAAGTGCTCTACCAACTGAGCTACCGAGGCGAGTTACGATCTAGACGCAAATTTTTGTAATAACGTACATAAGAGAAAAATTTGCGTCTAGATCGTAACTCGCCTCGGTAGCTCAGTTGGTAGAGCACTTGGCCCGGAAAGCCAAGGGTCCCGGGTTCGAGTCCCGGTCTAGGCGAAAATTTTTCTCTTCAAATATAATTTATCCTTCTATGAGAAGTGTTAAATTAATAATAAAAATCGTCCAATAAAAGCCCTAAACTGGCTATAAAGTAGTGTTAAATTCCCATAAATGTCTTCTTAACTAAGAAGCCGCCATTTGCAAAGATAGAAGCTATGGTTTCAAGCATTTGGCGCAAGGGAATTACAACGTACATAAGAGAAAAATTTGCGTCTAGATCGTAACTCGCCTCGGTAGCTCAGTTGGTAGAGCACTTGGCCCGGAAAGCCAAGGGTCCCGGGTTCGAGTCCCGGTCTAGGCGAAAATTTTTCTCTTCAAATATAATTTATCCTTCTATGAGAAGTGTTAAATTAATAATAAAAATCGTCAATACTGTACATTATTCAATATTATACATACTATTTCTTAAAGCAGCTGTTTAAAATTTTTGTTACCTATTAGAACCCATTTTATCATGGTACAATGTATAAACTACATGCCTAACACATGAATAAAAATTACTTTCAATGTTTTTATTATTCATTTCATACATCTCAATGATGGATAAATTATATTTGAAGAAAAAAAAATGTTTCTTTTCAAATATAATTTATCCACCATTGAGATGTTTGAAATGAATAATAAAAACATTGAAAAAAGCTGTACTGGCTTTATAATGTAATGTAAAATTCCCAATTAAAGGTCTTCTTAATAAAGAAGCCACCATTTGCAAGATAGAAGCAATGGCTTCATAGCATTTGGTGCGCAGGAATTAACAGCATATATAAGAGGAAGATTTGCATTTAGATTGGAGTTTCTTGGGTAGCTCAGTTGGTAGAGCATTCACCTAGAGTGCGAAAGGTCCTGGGTTCAAACCTCAGCCTGAGCATATATTTTTCTCTCCAAATATAAAAATTACTGTTATAAATCGCCAGAGACCACAAGTTCTTTATATCAAAACACTTAGTCAATATCCCTGAACAAACTGTGAAAGTTTTGCAATAGAGTTCTGTTCTACCCTGTCAAATTAGATTAGCTATTATGTTCATATATTTAAACAAAATGATTATTGTTAACCAAGAAGTATTATATGGAAATTTATATAAAAGTATATTAAATTAATGTTGGGAAGTAAACATTATGAGGTATTGTTTATTTTTTATTTCACTCACCTCATACTTCATTAATGAAGTATGAGGTGAGTGAAATAAAAAATATTAAACTATTAAAAAACCTCATAGTGTTATTTCCTATCTACATAACTTAATTATGAGGTATAATCATTCAAATTCATCGGAGAACATTTTGTTTAAACAACTCACCTCATAGGATTCATGCTTCCATGATATCGCGATTTCAAACACAGTCGTGTTCATCATCAGCCATAACTCCGACTGATGAATTAGTTGACGGCCGAAGAATTTCGTCAGTCGGAGTTATGGCTGAAGATGAACACGACTGTGTTTGAAATCGCGATATCATGGAAGCATGAATCCTATGAGGTGAGTTGTTTAAACAAAATGTTCTCCGATGAATTTTATATAAAAGTATTCTCACAATACATTCCGATTTTAGTGATTACTTGTTTAAGTATTAACCCATTAAAATTTTTTGAAGTGCTATACTGATTGCCTAGATCGATGATAATTATTTGAGAGCCTTATTCAATTCCCTCAATTTGAATGTTCTGACTGAAGAATTTTTATACTTACTTTTGTGAACTTTAATAACTGAGATAAGTTATAAAATATGTATATGATTTATAACTACTTTTTATCAGGAATCGTTTAGTGCTAGCAAAACACATAACCATCTGACCCCACATTCACATGTTTTTTACTGCTTTTTATATTTAATGAAGGACAAAGTGGTGAATTTCTAACTACTTCCTGGAAATGTTTTGAAGGAAAAATTAAGATTTTGTTATTTTTCAATAATTTTCTGAGCATATTTGTTGATATGTTACTATTTTAGTAAGGATGTATTTATGTATAAATGTAAGTTAAATAAATTACAATAGGAAGTAACATTATTTATTAATAAATTAATAAGGTAGAGTCTGTTACATCTTATCTCATAGAAGGTTGAGTCCTTTTGGACATTTAAATTCATATCCAGTCTTCAAATTATACCGGTTTCAAAGCTTAGGCAGCTTCAAATTCAGTAATTTCTTGTCGATTGATGTTATGTCGATCAGAAGAACTGCTTCTTCCTCCCTCGGTTGGTCGACCATGAACTTCCGGATCAAATCAAAATCCCTGGGAATTTCAAAATTCGTAAGTTTTTCTTTCTTGTTTTTTTTAATGTGGATTTTTCCCAAACCGTGAGTTCTTTTTTTTTCTAATTTTTTAAATTAAACTAGAGTTTGTATCAATTAGATTTTTTCAGACCAAGCATGAGCAGATACTGCTGACTTTTCCACTTTATTTTTGACATTTCTAAGATGTTCTTTCACCCTTCTTTTCAGTTTTTGTTTTATTTTTCATATATAAATTTTGTCACAATCCCTGCATTTGATCTGATAAATTCCTGATTTGTTTTCTTCTTCAATTTTTTCATTTTTGTCGTTTTTGGACGTGTTTCAATAAGCCTGCTTATTATCTTCAGCTTGTCCAGACTGATGAATTTTACGTTATCGGCCCTGGATGTCAACTCCCACTCCATCTTTTGGTGGATTTGATTTGCAAGTTGAAATATGTTCAAAAGATTCATATAATAAAGTTGGGAATTTTTACATTATGAGATTTTCTTAATAAAAATTTGATTACAAAATTTTTCAAATCAACACCAGATGGCAGTTTAGAAAATGACCGGCATAATGAAGAATCGACAGTCATGACAACAACTGATGATGGGAATGATGTTTCCCGGTACTGCAGTTCTGTGTTAAAAAACATAGATGTATGAGGTAACAAGAATTCAAGATTCATTTAATTTTTATTTTTATGTCCAAAAGAACTCAACTTTTTATGAGACAAGATGTAAGAGACACACCTTATTTATTAATGTTAGTTAAATTTAATTTACAGTACTGTCTCAAGTGTATTAAAATAGGAGATGAAAGTTGTTGATTATGGAAGAGCTACTTTAAATTGCATCTAGTCCATAAAAAAAAAAGGATAAATAAATCACAGAAACCACATGTGTTGCTTTATTCTGTTACACAAAAGTGTTAACATGGCTTATATTTAATGGTTGTGATGTACAATTGTTCTAAAAGACTACAATGGAATGTAACATTTGTTGTAGACAATTGAATGTACATTGATGTTCAAACAAGTTGATCGTACATTTATATTTACACCACATCCCTTCTCAAAATACCATTCCCATATAAAAACAATGTGATAACGTTAAAAATACAAAAATACCTTCTAATATAAAATCTTAATACATGGTATGAAATGAATTTATACACAATATTCAGTCATATTTTTTCCTTCAATATCTGGTTATTATTGTATAATTCATAGTCATATTATAAACAAATTAACTTTTTATTAAAATTTAAAAAATATAATAATATATTGTAATAACAATATTTTGATTTTTATTAAACTTACTCTTATTCCTAGCATCGGTCAGCTTAAAACAATTAAAAGTTACAACTGTCAATAGGAACAATTGTGTCAATTCTATTTTTATCACATTTAACAATATCATAAGTTTAATTTATTGTACAGTACACTGAAGAGACTATAAAAAGTATAAATGATGAAGGTAAATTATATAGTGGAGATATAACAGTGGAAAAATAAATGCTGAAAACCACATAGAGTGTTAAAAATTACTTCAAAAATGTCAAAAATAATGATGACACAAAAACTGTTTGTGAAAGCTACTTGCAAGAAATGCAATATCTTATGACTCACAAATAAAATATGTAAATGTGAAATCTGGAAAGTGATTATTGAGATAACTAGAAGCCAGCTGGTCTGTTTAAACAGGTGTCTGAGAAAGATTCTTCACTTCTTATAACAAAATATTATTTGTGTTGAAAATCTATGTAAATTAACAAATGAAGAACCTGATTGATATCCAAATAAATATGAAGAAAAATCAGGATCCTATTGAGAGACAAATTCAGAGGAAAAGAATAAGATCCTGAATATCTTGGAGAAGGAGTGTGGAAGAAGAAGTCTGAAAATACATGAGGAGAGTTGAATGATTTAGTGGAATAGAGTGCGCTGGAATTGTTTCATTGAGGGTATATGCTCTGATTAAGAGTAAGGGTCGAATGTTTGAACGCATTAGACAGTAAAAGGCGTTCTCTGCTGATAAAGTTTTATTCAAACACATTTTTCTTACTCAGAAATCTATTCACGCGGTAATAATTGTAAAGCTACCTGACAAGGTATATAGTTTGAAACTTATCCAAGATGTCGGACCTTGAAGACTTCGATCATGTTTTCGGTATACGCGGAGAAGAGGAATTTGATAGAGTCTACCCAAAGAATTCAACTGGAAGAACAGGAGAATCGGCGTAATATTGCGCGTCGCAGAGGTGTTTGTATACGGTATTATTTGCGGGATGCAAGCATAAATGCATTCCTCTATAGCAGACGAAAATAACGGAAGTGGTTTTATCGCTGAGAATTCTGGGTAATTCGTTGCCAATATTACGAAAACGTCAACATTCATGCATGACCGGTTAAGGCGGCCGTTAATTCGATCTCAGCTCACCAGTGATTGGAAGTAATTTGAGTAGAGAGTAATGTATTTGCATACGACCCTAAGAAGTTATTCTAATGTTATTACTATGAATAAATGGATGAATTATAAGCTGCATTGCATATGACATATTAGTGTACATATTCAATTCCCTAGTAAAGCTGCAAGCATAGCATGAAAATGCTATGGTTGCAGTGAAGGACCTGCCTTCGGGCAGAATTACTATGGATGGATTTCAATATAACCTTTCATAACTTGGCTTATGTAGCAAATAAAGGAAAACTTATTATTTTGAAAACAAACTTATCTGAAATAAAGAACTTATTACTCTTGCATATGATATAGGAACTAATTGTTTAAAAGTTCTTGATATCACAACACAGAAATTAGGGACAAATGTCATATTCAAGACATAACCAAATTTATTATAGATAGACGAAAATATTGGAAGGGTCAAATAAAAAGAATGGAAGAAAACCGACTTGCAAAAAGAGCTAAAGAAGATAGACCAATGGACAGGAGAAGAACAAAGGAAGACCAGCCAAGAGATGGATAGACAGTGAATGCACATCCAATACGTCTTCCTCCGAGAAGTGATTTTGGAAATAAACAGGATGAAAACCCTACAAATTAAGTTTAAGAAGAAGAAATCTACTTATTGACAAAAACAATATCCCTCTTACTAATAATCCATATATAACTTTTATACAAGATTTATACACATCTCAGTTGAAAATTCTTACTAATAAACACTGTATTAGCTGTTCAGTGTAGAAGAGGTGTACAACTTTACATGGGAATCGTTATACATGCCTCCAGCCTTGTTTAAGGATTCTATAACTAGACAAAATGTCGGAATCAATATCAACTGATTGTTTTCTTATGATATTGATGAAAGTTTCCTTAAATTTAACCCAAAATGCAACACTTTAACGACTATTTGATGGATGCACAGGGCATAAATAATATTAATAAAGCTCTGGGTAGGAAAATAAAGGCACATAAAATGCCTTTCGTTACACTCATTCTCGATTAGGCCTAACAATATTTTAAAAATTGAACATTGAATCACAAAAGGATATGTTCTACAATAATTGCTGTAGACAAGATTTAACCTGAATGTAGTTTAAATGCTTCATAATATTATTTTAAGAAAACTTTCTTGCATCTTTAATACATGACACACACACCGATATAAAAATGTATTTAAGTATAGAGGTACTATTATTGCAAGAAGTTACATGTTAACTTGGTAGTCTTGTGGTTAGAGCTTCTGACTACGATGCGTGAGGTTGTAGGTTTGATTCCTGGTCAAACTATAGTGATTTTTTTTTTCGCTTGAAATGATACTTTGTTGTCGGTAACATTTCCTACTATTTTGAATGTTTTCTAACGCATCTTAAAACACTGCATATAATTCATAAGTAATGGGGAAAGCTTTTATTAGTTTCCAAGAATTGGTCGAAATTCTTGACGTTAGATGGCAGAACATTATCTGTGAAACCAATTCTACGTTTTATATGACATAGCGTAAAGAGAAATGTATATAAATTAAAACACACTTATTTTTTCCGTACCTCCTCAATTAGGGAATCTCTATAAATTCTTATCCATATTCATTTCTTACACAATTAATCACTAGTTGATGTTGTTTTATTTCTGTTACAAACTGCGAGTAATATTGTTCTGACGTCATTATGATGACGAATATGTGACGTATTGTGTATAACTGCTGTTTTGTTATATAGCTCCGGCACAACGTTTATTAGTAAGGAAATTATACATGATCTACATAAGGCTTATATATTGTATAATTAAACAACTGATGAAAACCTGTATTAGATATTTTTAGTAGTAAGACCGTATGCTTATTAATTTTATATTTTATATAACTGCATTTCCAATAATTTTCTCATTAAGTAGAATTA
This sequence comes from Diploptera punctata, assembly GCA_030220185.1. NCBI lineage: Eukaryota > Metazoa > Arthropoda > Insecta > Blattodea > Blaberidae > Diploptera > Diploptera punctata. The sequence continues at coordinate 43,097 of JASPKZ010009771.1, forward strand.
CATTTTCCTAAATGCATTTATCAAGTGAAATAGTTTTTTTTTTGAAAAAAGAAAAATTTAATAATTTTTGTTAAAGATACATCTAAGAAAAATAATAAAAACAATAATAAGTAATATGGTAATAAAAGTAAAATGATAACAAAATAGAGACATGATTTGCAAAGTAAAGAATGAAAAATTAAAATAATTAGTACAATTTCACAGAATACAGAATGTCTACAGACAAGGCTGTATACAGCAAACTCTTGATTATCTGTGCACATATTATCTGGTTTGCAGATTATCTGGGCATGACTCTTTTTACTGTATTTTTTAAAAATGAAGATAAATACTGTTCTGTATTTTGTATTGTTATGAAACAATTCTTTATTTTTAAACATGCTACTGTGAACTGTGCTTAGAAACTAGCACAATAGAGTAACCTTCACTCACAACCCCCTCCCCTGACGCATTTAACGGTACCAACCAACATTCTGAGAATGCAATACAATTTTGGAAATTTCCATTGTGTGAGTCACAGAAATTTCCGCTGTGTGAGTCACTGAAAGTTTCTTGTTATAGACAAACCACAGATATGTTGTGGCAGTGGGTTTATCACTGGTTAGTAGTGTGGTCATCGGTGGTTACTAGCATGGTTATTTGTGTCATTGCTGGTTATGATGGCCATTTTGAATAACTATTGTAACCAGAGCGGTCATGACAGGAAGTAGTCCCACTTTTTTTATATATTTACGAGTAAAATAAATGAACGATAATTACGACTCGTACCTAAATACATTTAATATAACATTTTATGAATAGTTGTTGCATTTAAGTAGTGTTAAAGTGGGTAATACATTTCTAATCAATGTCCACGGCACTGAATAACTTATTTGGATTATCCGTATTTTTCGATTTTCGTGCATATCTCGGTCCCAATTAACACGGATAATCGGGAGTTTGCTGTATATAGAATCGAGTGGAAAACAAGTTTTTTCTCACCTTAATATATGAGGTAGATGAAAAAGGAATGTTTAATAAATTATCAGTAAGGTAAAATATGGATCAGAAACTTTATACCTCATCTCACATCAATAAATGATCCATTGGACGTTTATAGGAATAAATCACTATGAGGTTTAATTTAAGATAGATTAAAATGTTGCACACCTCTTCTCATAACCAGTCTTCTAAGTACATCACGATTTCAAAGCCTTGGCAGCTTCATCTTCAGTACTATCTTGACACTTTGAAATTGCGATATTAGAAGACTGGTTATGAGGAGAGGTATGAAACATTTTAATTTATCATAATAAATGATCCTCTCACTTTGACGTGTTTCAGAGACCATTATCCCCATTCCCAATTAAATCTCAGTATTTAGTTGAGAATGGTGATGGTCTCTGAAATATGTCTAAGGGAGCATAACATATTTTATGAGCTAAGGTACAAAGTTTCTAATTCATATTTTCATTTGATGTTTAACTCATAGTGTCACTTCACAATAATTGAAGAGCTCCTTCGAAAAAGAGCAATTTAGGGTATTAAAAGGTCTTAAGCTTTCTTTCAGCGAGGTTTTTATTATCCTGCGATGGTACCAGTCTCTGGTTTTTGATGTGAAGAATTCATAAAATTTTATAGACTTGGAAGCATGTTGGGAAATAGAATCACTGCTTGAGAAATGAGATTCATTTGCCATTGGCTAAACTAAGTGAGACCATAAAAGAAATGACATCTTAAAGGAAATTGGAATGAACTCTGTACTAGTAGACATATGTCACTATCAAAATAACTGGCATTAGTATGTGAAACATATTTAACTTTTATAGGAATTAATCACTATGAGGTTTAATTTATGGTGAAATTAAATGATTCTTACCTCTCCTCATATAAATCTTCTAAGTAGATCGCGATTTCGAGACCATAACGGTCTCATCTTCAGTACTTTTTTGGCAACTGATGTTATGTCGATTGGAAGAAACTCTTCTTCTTCTTCCCTCTGTTGGTGGACCGATGAACCTCTGGATCAGGTCGAAATTCCCGCAAATTTTGACCTGATCCAGAGGTTCATCGGTCCACCAACAGAGGGAAGAAGAAGAGTTTCTTCCGATCGACATAACATCAGTCGCCAAAAAAGTACTGAAGATGAGACCGTTATGGTCTCGAAATTGCAATCTACTTAGAAGATTTATATGAGGAGAGGTAAGAATCATTTAATTTCACCATATGTGAAACATATGTCTAAAACTGAAGTTCCTAGGGCAACTGTGCATTGCCATCTTAGAGAGATGAGATCAACTGGTCATCCAATGAATGAAGAGATGGAGTGAAAACTTTTGAGGACAATAAGTCTTTCTAGGACTATGATCTGTATATCTGATGATGACGATTATAAAATTAATGTAATATTCACTTTATTTATGTAATCTTCCCCTACTTGCTTAGTAAAATACTAAAATACATGGCACCATTTGAGTTTGGAATTGTCGGATATGCCCTTTTTTGAGGGAGATCTTTAATTTTTATAAATTATTATCAGTAGCTTATAAGAAACCATTCATAAATTTTATATAAAAGAATGTTTCATTCTTGAGTTTGCAAGTTGTACAATACTTGTACTATTTCTTCTATACTTTGTTGGTAAGTACAAATTTGTTTCCTGCACCTAAGTAGATTAGCTGCCATTAATGAACTATGTTTCATTTACAAAAGTTTGTCTGTCCTTTCAAACTGTTACATGAATGTTTGTAAGACAGAATCTATATTCATAAACATAATTATAAAGAGAGTGAATTGGAAATATACATCTCACCTCATAAATTAAATATTCATGGACATATTTTAATGTTACATTTAATTTAACATTTTCCAGTCCTGGACTGTTTCTAAAATAAAATTCATGGATATGTTTTGGAGACAAATGTCTCCATTCTCAACTTTATTCTGATTTAAAATATATTTTTTTTACCTCATAGCCTGTCTTCTATTTAGACCGGTTTCAAAACCTAAGCAGTTTCATCATCAGTAATTTTATGACCAATGTTTTGTCATCCAGGAACACTGCTGCTTACTCCATATGTTGGTGGACTGACAAACCTCTGAATCAAATCAATTTCCCTGGAAATTTTTGAATTTTGAATTTCCTTGGGAAGTTATTTTGATTCGAAGGCTCATTGGTCCAACAGATAGAGTAAGCAGAAGTGCTCCTGGACGACAGAATGTCAGTTGTAAAATTACTGATGATGGAACTACCTGGGTTTTGAAACTGGTCTAAATAGAAAACAGGATGTGAGGTGAGGTATAAAGAGTTTTATTTTAAATTTTAAATTAAATCTCATAGTGATATTTCCTATAATAGTTCAATATATTCTGACTGTTTGTATAGTAATTACCATGCTTGCCATTGGTTCTGAGATTCAAAGATGCATCAATGGATTTTTAAGGGTATAAAAATTCTAAACAAATGGCCTAAATTTATGGCAAGTAAAAGAACCTCAAGGCTGAAGATGCCATTGAGCAAAATTTGTTAACCCTCTCATGTCCAAATTTGAATTCCGATATTAATGACCTAAGCTGTTAAAGAGCATCGTTAAATCAAATACTATCTAACTGTAGTGGGATATTCTTGTCATTGAGGTTTCTTTACTCTAGTGATGTATTAGACAAATTTATGAGGTGAGATATATATTTTCAATTCATTTTCTTTATATTATTATCTCATAGTGTAACATTATATCAATTATTGATATAAGCATAATTATTTTGTTCTGCATGATCATAAATGATGAGTTGCACAAAAAATTCAAATTCTCACATACATTGAAGTTATTGTAGTACATGCTATATAGTTCAGTGTCATTACTTATGCACTTATCATGTAGCTAGTGTTGCTGTTTTGTATTTCAGATGGTGTAAAGGACTGCACTAACTTTGCCACTTATTTCTGCATGTAACTGCACAATATCAAAGGTAAGACTAGTTTAATCTGCAAATTTTACCAACACTGCATTCTTAGTAACATTTTCACCAGCATTGTAGTTGATTTTCTCCACTATGCCATCTTTGGGAGCTCGAATCGTGTGCTGCAAAACAGAATTATATGTGTATCAAAAACCAAACAGTCAGTTATATGACAGAATTAGGTACAATATATTTATAATATTATTTAGTTGTTTCTTGACTCACCTCATACTTCTTCACTCCCACGCAGACTCGAGTTTCTTCACTTCATTTGTGACATTCTCAATGCTGTATTACGTTCACAACTGTATTACGTTCAGAGGAGGCCATTGGACATCAGTTGTGAACGTAATACAGCATTGAGAATGTCACAAATGAAGTGAAGAAACTTGAGTCTGCGTGGGAGTTAAGAAGTATGAGGTGAGTCAAGAAACAACTAAACAATATATTTATATTTACAATGTCAACAGAGAGTTAAGAAGTATGAGGTGAGTCAAGAAACAACTAAACAATATATTTATATTTACAATGTCAACAGAGCAGAAATTTTCCATAATTTAAATAAATAGGCCAAACTGGCTTTATAACATAATGTAAAGTTCCCAATAAAGGTCTTCTTAATAAAGAAGCTGCCATTTGCATGATCGAACAATGTATTGTAGCATTTGACATTTTGGAGTTAACAGTGTATAAGAGAAACAATTGCATTTAGACTGGAGTGCTCAGGTAGCTCAGTTGGTAGAGCATTCACATAGAAAGCGAAAGGTCCTGTTCTCTGAGCATGTATTTTTCTCTTCAAATATAATAGGCCAATTCCTTCTTTATTTAGTCTTGTGTCCCTGTTCCAAGGATCAACTTAGCCCAATTTCAATTATGTCTATTTTCAGAACCAAATAATATATGTATATACTGTATACATGGGGACATGAGTGCTCCCTAGAGGGAGTTTCTTAACCAAGCTAATTTAGTTATGCTTATGGTGAAATTAAATGTTTCTTACCTCTCCTCATATAAATTTTCTAATTTAATTTCACCATAAATTAAACCTCATAATGATTAATTCCTATAAAAGTTAAATTAGTTATGCTTTCAATGTTAATATTATTCGTTTTTAAACACCTTAATGATGGACAAATTATATTTGAAAAGAACAATATACGCCTAGACTGGGGTTTGAACCCAGGACCTTAACAATGGGGTTAGGGAATTAACTATGTGTAAGAGAAAAATACGCGTTTAGATTGGAGGCCTAGGTGGCTCAGATGGAAGAGCATTGACATAGAAAGTCAAAGGTCCTGGGTTCAAACCCCAGTCTAGGCGTATATTTTTCTTTTCAAATATAATTAGTTATGCTTGTTTACCTACAGATGTCAACAAGAGATATAGGTTAGCAGATCGCCTCAATGAGACATCTAGTAGGCAACTAAGGTATTACTTGGATGAATGTTAGTTAAATTTTGCACAGAGGCCTTTTTATTCTGACTTGCAGTTCTTTTATGAGCTTGAAAATCTTCAGACTCGGGACCCATGGCTTAAAGTACCTTCCGGAGACTTGTTCTTTGGATTTTTCCATCCTAAAAATCCATCGAACCATGGCCAGTTTTGAACCTGCATCCCTCAGAACTGAACAGTAATTATTATTGTAAATCAATGATAAAGAGAAAAATTTTTGCCTGAACCGGGAATCGAACCCCGAACCTTTAGCTTTCTGTGCTAATGCTCTGCCACTGAGCTAATCCAGGCTTCATTCCCATCCAAGCAAGAATCCTTCCTTTACCTTACTCTACTGGCCCCACATTCAATTGCAATGAATCATCATTCACAAATACACAATGAATGGCTTCTACCTGAAGAAGACATGAAGGGACTCCACACAGCTATAGCAGGCAAAAATTTTTCTCTTTACCATTGATTTACAATAATTTAATTGTGTTCATTAATTTACTTATTTCTATGATAGTAATAGCTTTAGCTTCTCAATATTAATTTAATAAGTAATTATTATATTTTAATTTGATGAATTATTTTAAGCAATTAGGCAAAGATTTATTATAGATATTATGAGTTAGTTATGTACTACTCACCTCATATTTCTAGCTGTTTTGAAGACTTAAGTTTTGATGCCTTAAGCTTTGAATACATACATACATATATATATATATATATATATATGCAAAGGATGTGACTGAGAACAGGGATGGGTAAAAAGAAATGACTGCCTCTTACTTGGCTTATACCACTGATGAATAACAAAACCAATACCCCTTCAAAACAAAAATAAATTTACCCCAACCAATTTACCTTGTTAAGTGTAGTGCTAGGCATGCTACCACCTGAGCCAGTATAGCAGACAAATAAAATGTTAAATTAGGGAAAAAAATTCAATTTGATTGTTAATTGAATCAGAATGATAATATTTGTCACTAACTGGATAGAAGTAAAACAATAGAGAATAGAATAGACTGATTATTAAGGAACATATTGGGAATGAATATGAAAATAATGATAAAGGTGATATCTAATAAAGAAATAAATTGTAAGGTTTATGATATGAGAGAATGTTAGATTTGATTTATGTTGTTAGACTTATGTGACAAGTAACAATTAGAAATTCAGGTAAAATTTGATCACTCGCCTCATATTATTCTTCTTATTCAACTATAAACTAGTATCAGAACTTAGTATCTGTTCCATCCTCAGTATCATCACGACCGTTGTTCTATTGTCTTGAAGAGCCATCCTTCGCTCCTTCCATTAGCAGACTGAAAACCTCGAAACCAGGTCATTCTCCCCAGGAATTTCAAAGTTCATCAATTTCTCCTTTTCGCTCTTTTGAATGTACATCTTTTCCCTACATTCAAAAGAGCGAAAAGAAGAAATTGATTAACTTTGAAATTCCTGGGAAGGAGCGAAGGATAGCTCTTCAAGATGACTGAACAACGGTCATGATGATACTGAGGATGGAACAGAAACTAAGTTCCGAAACTAGTTTATAGTTGAATAAGAAGAATAATATGAGATGAGTGATCAAATTTTACCTAAATGAATATACCTCATAGTGTGAATTCCTAAAATAAGCATCAATTAAAAAGTTAACTCCATCAGCAAATAAAGAGAATAATGATGATCTTGATGAAGATTTTCGGACTGTAGGCCGTGGTCGTGAGGCTTGTAGTTCCCCGACGTTTCGCCAGAGACTTCCTCAAGGGTTGTCTTGAGACTGGCAATTCTGTCCGCTGTCTGTCCTATTTATACGTTCACCGCGATGTGTTCGTAGGTTGTATCTGCCTTCTGATTGGTCAGCGTTATGGACTTCCATTGCTCCAATGAGATTGCTGTTTGATGGTCTAGTCGACTGTACGTTATATCTGCCATCTGATTTGTCAGCGGTAGGGACTTCTATAATTCCACTGAGATTGTTGTTTGATAGTCTAGTCAACTGTACTTGTAGAGGTTTACAAGTACAGTCGACTAGACTATCAAACACAAATCTCAGTGGAATTATGGAAGTCCCTACCGCTGACCAATCAGATGGCAGATATAACGTACAGTCGACTAGACCATCAAACAGCAATCTCATTGGAGCAATGGAAGTCCATAACGCTGACCAATCAGAAGGCAGATACAACCTACGAACACATCGCGGTGAACGTATAAATAGGACAGACAGCGGACAGAATTGCCAGTCTCAAGACAACCCTTGAGGATGCCAGACGCAGTCTCTGGCGAAACGTCGGGGAACTACAAGCCTCACGACCATGGCCTACAGCCCGAAAATCTTCATGAAGATCATCATTGCAACTCTGGACGTGAAAGTCTACGTGAATACAAAGAGAATAATGTTGAGCACATACCTCCATCTTCATAGCTATCACAATAACAAGTGGGTCTCCTGCTTTCACAGAGTCCCCTATTTTCACACACACTTTCTCTACAATGCCAGGAAGAGGTGACAATGCGGAGTCTCCAATAATGCCACTACCACCTAGCTTCTATCGTCTTGGTACTTGGTCACAGGCTAGCGTGAATTTAAAAAAACTAATAACCATCCTGCAATTACAAAAAAAAATTAAGATTGTACCATCTCTACTAGCTAGTAACAGTAACTACTTCAGCCTTAGCTTTTGCTGTTGTTGTTGCACAGATTTTTATTACAAATTTTTGTATATTCAACTTTTTGTGAAAATTCTCTCCTTTTTTTAAAGTAGTGTAAGAAACACATTACAGTAAAAGCTCCTTATTCGTTGGAGATACATTCCATAATATGCCACAGATACGGAAATTGTGATTATGGAATGGTAATTTGTATAGGTTCCAAAATAAAATAAAAATTATCATAAGTAATGCCACGAGTGAATTTATCTAGAGAATTTGAAAATTAAGAATGGCATTTGTTAGGACTATTTAACGAATAAAATTAAGCTGTTTACTCATAAATCATTATTTAAATATAGTTATTTTAAAATATTTATATATTTAATGTAAACGGCGATGTTTGAAAACAAATGAGAAATGTTTATTATGTTTCATTTGTTCATCACTGCAACCAGATCATATTATTTACTGCCAAAGGATTGCAATATTGTAAGAATGCACCCTCGTGGAGAAAAATGAAACACATCAAACGGTTTATACCAACATTATAGGTTATTAATTAATATCTGATGTCCTATGATGCAAATATGTCAATTATATTTTTCTGGAACGTAAATACCTGGGAAATAATACGTTTAAGAAAGTGCAAACAGTGGTTTATTTATTTTTTTGGGTATAATCAATTGCTACAAATGTTTTTCTATTATTTCCCACAAGCATTATCTGGTTACATTTGTGCACTATATATACAATCTGGGAGCCATTTGCATTCTAGGATTCTTACATCTTAATATATAAACTGTTATATTCAATGTGTTTCTTAGAGAGTCAGTCACTGTAAAATAATGCTCTGTCCTATACAGAATGTTAAAAAGAAGGAGCTTGTTTTAATATGATAAAATTGAGATGAAACACGACTGTGATTGGTTGTAAATCAATATTGATTGATATGTGATTGGTCAATGACTCTCATTTGGAACATAAATTAAATAGTCAAAATAAAATCAATTTAATGAGAGATTTTGAACAATTTTTATTAATTATTGTCAGGCTAAAGCAAAGGCTTAAAGAACTTAGTAATCTTTTCCTGTTTTGCTGCTTTCAAAAGGTCATTCAATTCAGATTGATATTCAGCTGTGAATTCTGCGATAGAATTCCTTATTTTGTCTTTGGATTTCTTGATGAATCGTACAGTTGATTCATTAACATTGAAACAATGTGATATGGATGCAAATGACTCGCTAATGCATAAATGGTCAAGCATTTCTATTTTTATGGCAACACTACTTTTTTTCCACTTTGGAACTAATTTTGATCTCAAAGTTCATCAAACTGGCACCAGATGGCAGTTGGAAAGATGGTGGTGATGGCAGAAGTTCGACAGTCAGAGTTTTGGCTGAGGATGGAAGGGATGCCTTCAGAAACCAGCTCGGCAAAAATCACAGAGTTTTGTGAGGTGAGATGTAAAAATAATATCCATTTCATTTATATAAAATATATACCTTAGGTCGCTAAACACTTCTGCAACAAAAATGCATCCTTTTGTGGTTTCTTTTTAAATATGGTAAGAAGTCATTTGTCCTACAGTTTCCTTATTTTCTGCTAATCAGTGCACAGTCAGTCTTAGCTTTTCAGAGCTGTTGTGCCATAGAAGTATTTACTTGTATTTATTATTAAGTTAAATGTTTAATATAAACACACAGCATACTTTTTAAACTTCATAGGTAAATGAAAATGCGGGATAAGGAGCTGAGAGAAGATTGATAATACTTATATAAAGCATTTTTATAATTGGAACAATCAAAATATAAAATTCATCGGAGAACATATTGTTTAAACAACTCACCTCATAGGATTCATGCTTCCATGATATCGCGATTTCAATCCTATGAGGTGAGTTGTTTAAACAATATGTTCTCCGATGAATTTTAATGATTATACCTCATAATGATGTTTTTATTATTAATTTAACATTTCTCAATGAAAGATAAATTAAATTTGAAGAGAAAAATTTTCGCCTAGACCGGGACTCAAACCCGGGACCTTTGGCTTTCCGGGCCAAGTGCTCTACCAAGGCGAGTTACGATCTAGACGCAAATTTTTCTCTTATATACGTTGTAATTCCCTATCGCCAAATGCTTTTGAAACCATTGTTTCTATCTTTGCAAATGGCGGCTTCTTAGTTAAGAAGACATTTATTGGAAATTTAACATTACTTTAAAAGCCAGTAAGGCCTCTAATGATGTTTTTATTATTAATTTAACATTTCTCAATGAAAGATAAATTAAATTTGAAGAGAAAAATTTTCGCCTAGACCGGGACTCGAACCCGGGACCCTTGGCTTTCCGGGCCAAGTGCTCTACCAAGGCGAGTTACGATCTAGACACAAATTTTTCTCTTATATACGTTGTAATTCCCTATCGCCAAATGCTTTTGAAACCATTGTTTCTATCTTTGCAAATGGCGGCTTCTTAGTTAAGAAGTCATTTATTGGAAATTTAACATTACTTTAAAAGCCAGTAAGGCCTCTAATGATGTTTTTATTATTAATTTAACATTTCTCAATGAAAGATAAATTAAATTTGAAGAGAAAAATTTTCGCCTAGACCGGGACTCGAACCCGGGACCCTTGGCTTTCCGGGCCAAGTGCTCTACCAAGGCGAGTTACGATCTAGACGCAAATTTTTCTCTTATATACGTTGTAATTCCCTATCGCCAAATGCTTTTGAAACCATTGTTTCTATCTTTGCAAATGGCGGCTTCTTAGTTAAGAAGACATTTATTGGAAATTTAACATTACTTTAAAAGCCAGTAAGGCCTCTAATGATGTTTTTATTATTAATTTAACATTTCTCAATGAAAGATAAATTAAATTTGAAGAGAAAAATTTTCGCCTAGACCGGGACTCGAACCCGGGACCTTTGGCTTTCCGGGCCAAGTGCTCTACCAAGGCGAGTTACGATCTAGACGCAAATTTTTCTCTTATATACGTTGTAATTCCCTATCGCCAAATGCTTTTGAAACCATTGTTTCTATCTTTGCAAATGGCGGCTTCTTAGTTAAGAAGACATTTATTGGAAATTTAACATTACTTTAAAAGCCAGTAAGTCCTCTAATGATGTTTTATTATTATTAATTTAAAATTTCTCAATGAAAGATAAATTAAATTTGAAGAGAAAAATTTTCGCCTAGACCGGGACTCGAACCCGGGACCCTTGGCTTTCCGGGCCAAGTGCTCTACCAAGGCGAGTTACGATCTAGACGCAAATTTTTCTCTTATATACATCATTAGAGGCCTTACTGGCTTTTAAAGTAATGTTAAATTTCCAATAAATGTCTTCTTAACTAAGAAGCCGCCATTTGCAAAGATAGAAACAATGGTTTCAAAAGCATTTGGCGATAGGGAATTACAACGTATATAAGAGAAAAATTTGCGTCTAGATCGTAACTCGCCTTGGTAGAGCACTTGGCCCGGAAAGCCAAGGGTCCCGGGTTCGAGTCCCGGTCTAGGCGAAACTTTTTCTCTTCAAATTTAATTTATCTTTCATTGAGAAATGTTAAATTAATAATAAAAACATCATTAGAGGCCTTACTGGCTTTTAAAGTAATGTTAAATTTCCAATAAATGTCTTCTTAACTAAGAAGCCGCCATTTGCAAAGATAGAAACAATGGTTTCAAAAGCATTTGGCGATAGGGAATTACAACGTATATAAGAGAAAAATTTGCGTCTAGATCGTAACTCGCCTTGGTAGAGCACTTGGCCCGGAAAGCCAAGGGTCCCGGGTTCGAGTCCCGGTCTAGGCGAAAATTTTTCTCTTCAAATTTAATTTATCTTTCATTGAGAAATGTTAAATTAATAATAAAAACATCATTAGAGGCCTTACTGGCTTTTAAAGTAATGTTAAATTTCCAATAAATGTCTTCTTAACTAAGAAGCCGCCATTTGCAAAGATAGAAACAATGGTTTCAAAAGCATTTGGCGATAGGGAATTACAACGTATATAAGAGAAAAATTTGCGTCTAGATCGTAACTCGCCTTGGTAGAGCACTTGGCCCGGAAAGCCAAGGGTCCCGGGTTCGAGTCCCGGTCTAGGCGAAAAAAATTTTTCTCTTCAAATTTAATACCTCATAATGTTTACTTCCCAACATTAATTAAATATAATCAAAATATAGTTTGTTACCTTTGTGAAAACATGAACATCGGTAGGTGTGATGACAACACGAGATTTGACAACTACATTATCCACACGACAGGTGAGTTCTAATCCTGTCTCAGTTTTATTGAGTGAACCAGCCACTTTGTAAACTTGCTGTCCATTGTTCACTTTCATAGAAAAGTTGTTTGGTCTTCTGTAGGTAATTTGTGCTGTCATATCTGTAACATTTTACACATTATGAAAATACAATAGGAAGTAACATTATGAGGTTCTACTTAATCCATTCACTTCAGATTTAAGTGCTCAATGCATTTCCCCAGAAACCAGATTTAAGTCACCATAAATTATATTAAGTTATGTAGGTAGGAAATAACACTATGAGGTTTTATTTAAATTAATATTGGGAAGTAAACATTATGAGGTTATATCATTAATGGTGAGTGGAGAACATATTTTAATCGACTCACCTCATACATTTTCAAACTTTTTTGATACCGACAGTTTCAGACAATATCATGTCCTTCTTCAGTCATGGCTTCCACTGATGAAATTTGTTCTCCACTCACTATTAACTATGAGGTTTATTTTAATTAATTTTTCAGTTGTTTTTTTATTCACCTCATATTTCTTGACTCCCATGTAAACCCAGGTTTCGTCCGGACATTTGTGACATTATTGATTCAACACCACGATCAAAACTGCCATCCAGTGGTTTTTTCTTTTGTAAATTGATTTCTGCGCTCTCTGATGGCTGACCGATGAACTTCCAAATCAATCCCTCTCATTTTCACCGGGTATTTCAAAATTCATAGTTTTCTTTTTATTCTTGCATACGTAAATTTTCTCCCTTTGGTTTTTCTAACTGTTTAAGTAATTTTGCCTTGGTTTCAATTCTGTGTTTTTCTGACCAAACATGTGCAGCTATTGCAGATTTTTTCTGTTTCTCCATTTTAACATTTCTAAGGTTGTTCTTTCAATCTTGTATTTAAATTCCTTTTTGTTTTCCCTATGTATGTATAACTTATCACAATCTTTATAATCAATTTGATAAATTCCTGATTTGTTGTAGTCTTCAATTTTTTCATTTTTGTTGGTTTTGATTAAATTATTCAAACTGTAATCATTTTTCAGTGCTAATTTAATGTCAAATTTGTTGACAATTTTTTTAAACTTATTAAATACTAAGGGGTGGTATGTAAATTTCTTGAATTTTTTACCAATTTTCTTATCTGTCTGAAGACTACTTTCATTTATCATTTTTTGAATTTATTTATTTTCTTGTGAATCATCTTTTGTTGAAATCCATTATCTTTTGCAATTTTTATAATGTGTTTTTTCTCTTTCTTGAAATTTTCTTTGCTCATGGGAACATTCACAAGTCTGTGTGTCAAATTATTAAGTACTGCTTGTTTGTGCAAAATAGGTTAAATCCTGTTGCTTTAATATAATTACCAATGTGACTTTCTTTTTCTGTATATTCCAAATTCTATTTTCCTTTTTTCCTCATTCCTGATCAATTTAAGGTCTAAAAATGGTATTTCTTGGTTATTTTCTGCTTCCATGGGAAATTTAATTGTTTTATTATGAATATTTAAAATTTTAACGGCATCTTCCAATTGTTTTTGATTTACTATTGCTATGATATCGTCCTGTCCTGCTCCGTAGCCGAGTGGTTAAGGCAGGAACCCTTGGCGCAGAGCTACGGGATTTGTACTGGTTCGAGTCTCCATGGGGGAAGAAATTTTTCTCATGGTATTTCGGACAGTATGGGACCAGTGCCCACCCAGCATCGTGAGCAATTTGGGTAGCTACAATAAGTAGCGACTCCAGGTTGAAAAAACCATTTATAATGGCTGGTGGACTCAACATGCTGACCACTTGTCACCCCTACACTGGCTAGATGTTCATCTACCTCTATGATTGACACATGTGGATGTGAGGCCAGCTGCCAGCTGATAGGCCAAGAGCCCTCGAGGCCAGTCGTGCCATGGAATTTTTGGAATGATATCGTCCACATTTCTACTCAAAAATTTAAAAATCAAAGGGTATGCTTTGGTTACCTGACATTCAAAGTTACCCATAAACATATTTACTAAGAATGGTGATAATGGATTTCCCATTGCAAGTCCTGATCTTTGCCTATAGTATTTTCCTCTGAAGGTGAAGAACATTTGATTTAAGCATAATCTGGTTAATTTCATGTACTCTTTAACACTATCATCTATCTTGTTTTCTTTCAACCATTTTTCTAAAATTTCCATAGTTTTGTCAGTTGGGATGTTTGTGACATCAAATGAGATCAATCTTTCTGATGGTTCGATTTCTACATTTTCTAATTTTTCTATTAGTTGGTAAGAGTTTTCCAATGCTAAATTTTCAAATTTGTTTATACCTTTGAATTTATTGTGTATAACCATTTTGATATATTGTATGTCAGTGAATTGATATTGTTGATAATTGGTCTCATTTTCATTCCATTTTTATGGATTTTAGGAAAACCATGAATGTTGGAGTTTCTGCGATTTGATATTTTCAATTTGAACTTCTCCTTTTCTAAGATATATTTTAAAATTGATCTTAGATTGCATTCTACTTCTTTAATTGTTTTTTCAAGGGGATTTGTTTTTATTTCTTCACATTCTTCTCTCTTTAATAAATTCTTCATTCTATCATTGTAATCTTCTCTATCCAAAATGACTAAATTATTCCCTTTATCTGATTTTGAAAAAAAAAATTATTCAAGTTTTTTTGAGTCTAGAGATATCTTTCCTCAATTTAATGTTGATTTGTTCTCGAACATGTTTAGGATATATTTTTCTATATCATCATCAGCTTGACTACAGTCTAGCTAAACTGACGATGATATAGAAAAATATATTGAAACATGTTCGAGAACAAATCAACATTAAATTGAGGAAAGATATTTCTAGACTCAAAAAAACTTAATTAAAAGAACCTCAAAATATTACTTCCTAAAATAAATCATTAGAACATTTTTATTATTAATGTTTATGACTTTCTTCATGTTTTGTTTTGCATTGGTTTTCTATATTTGTGTTTTTTAATTTTTTCAATAATTTCCCCACAATCTTTCCTGATAAATGTTTCTTCAAAACTTCTTCAAAAGTACACCAGATGGAAGTTTAGAAAATTACCGGCAAAAGAAAAAATTGACAGTCGTGAAAACAGCTGAAGATGGAAAAGATGTTTTTTCCGATACTGCAGTTATGTATTAAAAAAACATAGATGTATGAGGTAAGAAGAATTCACGATTCATTTGATTCTTATTAAGAAAAAATTATGAGGTATTAATCATTTAAATTCATCAGAGAATTTTTTTTTTCGAGTTTTGACTGAAGATGGATGAGACTTCACCCAAAACCATGGTTTCGTGAAAAAGCAAGAAATTTATGAGGTGAGTTTCCAAAAAAATTTTCTCCGATGAATTTAAATAAACTCGTAATCTTCTCTTCTCCCTTAAAGTAAGAATCCACTTCTTCATTTTTTTTTTTACCTACATAACTTAATAAATAAGAGTCCACATTTATATAACTGGGAGAAAAATACGAGGGCAGATCGGAAAGTAACGCACAATAATTTTTTTCTGCCTTGGTATTGCAGCTAGAATGGTTGAAATTTCACAGAGATATAGTTTGAAGTTTTCACTACAAATGGTATTTTTTTCTCAGGTGCACCTCTTGCGAGAGAAGCTTGAACTATGCAACAAAGATGGCGCGCATGCTACAGTCGTCCACCTGTGAGGAACAGAGAAGTGTTGTTCGATTTTTGTGGGCCAAAGGACATAAACCCAGTGAAATTCACAGGGACATGCGTGGCGTGTATGGGGATGATTGTATGGACCGTAGCAATGTCTCCAGGTGGTGCACATTCTTCCAAGAGGGACGCGTGAACCTTAGTGATTCGCCACGCTCCGGCCGGCCGACAACAGCAGCAATCCCGCAGAATGTCAGAGGCATTGAGGCGGCAATTCTGAACGACCGGCGTGTGCAACTGCGAGCCTTATTGCAGAAGTTCAACATTTCCTATGGTGCGGTGTACGATATTGTTTATGAAAATTTGAAATTCCGTAAAGTTAGTGCTCACTGGGTGCCTAAGAACCTGACAAACGACCACAAGGGCCAGCGAATGATGGCAAGCTTGGACCACTTAATGCGGTACACCGCACAAGGACATGACTTTCTGGAAGGAATCGTCACAGGTGATGAGTCGTGGGCGTACCACTACACGCCCGAAACAAAGCAGGCATCAATGGAGTGGAAACATGTTGGTTCCCCAGTAAAGAAAAAATTCAAAGTGACTCAATCTGCCAGGAAAGTGCTTGTGACAGTGTTCTGGGATATGCAAGGTGTTTTATTGGTGGACTTTGCTGAACACGGGACCACTGTGAATGCTGCGGCCTACATTAAAACTTTGGTGAAGTTGCGTCGTGCCATTCGTGACAAATGTCACAACATTAAACGTTAAACTTCTTCATGACAATGCTCGCCCCCATGTTGCTGCTGTCGTTCGTCAGAAAATCGCCGAATTTGGTTGGGAGGTGCTCCAGCATCCACCATACAGTCTGGATCTTGCACCATCGGACTTTCATCTGTTTGGTCCCATGAAGAAATTCCTGGCCGGCAAACGCTTTGAGACATGTGGAAGTGAAATCAGCAGTGCGCAGATGGCTACACTCCAACCAAATGGACTTCTACGAACAGGGCATATTGAAACTGGTAACACGATGGGAAAAATGTGTTGAGAAAGTTGGTGACTATGTCGAAAAGTAGGTAAAAGATGTAAGTTCATTTGTGATTTTTTTTCCTTTTTTTTTTACTATTAAACTTTTTAAAAAAAAAATTATTGTGCGTTACTTTCCGATCTGCCCTCGTAGTTTTATATACAAGTATTTTCAGATTAATGTTCATTAAAGGAGTGGTGACAACAAGAGTCCCTGTAATGCATAAAGCATGCATTTCCAATTAAAAAATACTATATCTTAAATTGTTTAATAGTAAGATCTTTAAAAATGATTGGATATTTAAATACCCTCAGAAAACTAAAGCAGCAGGAACCTAATAGGAGATTTAAATCTGAAGTACTTAAAGGTTAATGAAATTTGTTTTTATCTGACTTTAGTTTCTGCTAAAGACTGATATACTCACTCTGTCCTCCACAAGCGAAGTTAAAATCACGCACCAATAGATGATTAACACGAAATCCTGATTCCAACACAAATGGGTTGTAACTTTCTTTGGCTGAAATTGCAACTTCTTCAGCCTGGAGTTGTTCATTTAATATGACTGCTAATGCAGCCTGAAAAAAATATAAATGTTTATTGATTTTGATGATTTTATCATAAATTTAACATTTTTCACTGAAGGACAAATTATATATGAAGAGAAAAATATATGCCTAGAGCTCTAGAAGCTCTACTGGCTTTATATAAGTAATGTTAAAATTCCCATTAACGTCTTCTTAAATAAGAAGCTGCCAGTTGAGTGTATCGAGCATCTAATCTAATATCTCATATATTGCTGGAATAATAATATGAAATTCAACACCATCTGGTGGTAAAATTATGGATTAGTAGATATAATACAAATAATGTTTTTATTAAGGTAGAATATACCTCATAGTGAGAATTCCTAAAATAAGTAATGTTTTTATTATTATTAATTTAACACTTCTCACTGAAGGATAAAGTATAATACATGATTATACAAATAGTTACCTTGTAGATTCTCTAGGGAAGCAAAAAAAAAATCTTTTTCCTTTCCCATATAAAGTCTTGCAGCCTGGAGATCAACATTTAAACCCCATTAAAATTCATCGGAGAACATTTTGTTTAAACAACTCACCTCATAGGATTCATGCTTCCATGATACCGTGGTTTCAAACACAGTCGTGTTCATCCTCAGCCATAACTCCAACTGACGAAATTCTTCGGCCATCAACTGTTCTATTGTCGCCATCCTCAGTGCTGCCATCTATAGTTGAATTTATGAACTTCGAAATCAAAGTAATTTCGTTAGGGATATCAAAATTCATTGATCTATCTTTATTTTTCTGAATGTATATTTTCTCCCAAACTATCAATTCCAAAGGCTTCTCTACTTGTTTTAAAAGTTAGGTTCTTTTCCAATTTTATGATGTTCTAATAAACTATGTGCAGCAATTGCAGATTTTTCCATTTCACATAGTTTATTAGAACATCATAAAATTGGAAGAGAAGCTAAACTTTTAAAACAAGTAGAGGAGCTTTGGAATTGACAGTTTGGGAGAAAATATACATTCAGAAAAATAAAGATAGATCAATGAATTTTGATATCCCTAACGAAATTACTTTGATTTTGAAGTTCATAAATTCAACCATAAATGGCAGCACTGAAGATGGCGACAATAGAACAGTTGACGGTCGAAGAATTTTGTCAGTCGGAGTTATGGCTGAGGATGACAGCATTTGAAACCGCGGAATCATGGAAGCATGAATCCTATGAGGTGACTTGTTTAAACACTAACTATAAATAGTGACTGTATTGATCAAATTAACTCCTTTAAGTACCTAGGTACAATACTAAACGATAATAATACTAATAATTAAATTAATGTTTTTATTACCTCACCTCATATCCTTTTTCTTCTATACTGCAGTTTCGGAGCTTATCTCCATCGTCAGTAGCCTCTGGTCGACCGGTGTTATGTCGTTTCTTGGCGGTTTCCTTCTTACTTCTAAGAAGGAAACCGCCAAGAAACGACATAACACCGGTCGACCAGAGGCTACTGACGATGGAGATAAGCTCCGAAACTGCAGTATAGAAGAAAAAGGATATGAGGTGAGGTAATAAAAACATTAATTTAATTATTAAATTAAACCTCATAGTGTTCTTTCCCTGTGAAAGTTAAATAGATAATAATACTGTTGAAGAAGAGATCAAAACAAGAATATCGCAAGGGAATAAAGCATATTTTGCTAATTTCGATATATTCAAAAGCAAATTAATATAAAAAAATGTTAAATTCAAATTATATACAGCAATAATAAGACCAATCATATGTTATGGAGCTGAAACCTGGGTACTAAAAGAAGCAGATAAACTAAGACTATTAACGTTTGAGAGGAAAATATTTAGAAGAGTGCTAGGTCCAGTAAAGGAAAATGGAAATTGGAGGTTGAGAAGGTATGACGAATTATACCTCAAGAATAATAAAGAAAATATAGTTAGTTTCATCAAATCCAAAAGATTACAATGGTTTGGACATACACTAAGAATGCCAAAGGGAAGATTGCCGAATGATATTTTGAATTGGAAGCCACAAGGAACAAGACCAAGGGGTAGACCCAAGGATCGATGGGAAGATGACGTAATTGAAGATTTGAGAGAGATGGGGATTTTTGATTTGAAATCCACTGCACAAGATAGGAAGAAGTGGCATAAACTGGTTGAGAAGGCCAAGACATTCCACTGGAAGTTGTAGAGCCTGACGAAGAAGAAGAAGAAGAAGACTTGTTTAAACAAAATGGTCTCCGATGAATTTTAATGATTATACCTCATAATGTTTACTTCCCAACATTAATTTAATATATTTAAACCCCATTTTCTCTTTTTATACAATATATGTATCAGAAATTCAATTTACAAAATGGCTAATTTCATATTCCTGAGTGCCCTGTTAACATGCTGAGTGCCTTGCATTTGTTTGATTAGTTTCATATTCTGTTACTGTGAACTAAAAGTGCTATCACTCCTCCGTTCATTGTAGTTCCTCTCAAATTTTTAGGTGTAGTGTCACTTATGCAGTTTCTCCTGGGTGTAATACTCTGTGGATGAGTTTTGAATGCTCATTCTTATTTTCAACTAGATTCTAAAAGCATCCCTCTCTCATTTTTATCATGTTCAATTCCACATTTAATAATATCTAAACTTGAACTTCTTCTTCGTCTTCCTTCCAAGTATTAGGCCAAGGCCTGTTACGATCCTATAGAAAATTTTCCCTTATGGGAAATTCTCGTATAAGACTTGAAAGCATAATAATAGTCCCTTCGATTGGTTGCTGGCCAAAGGAAGGCAAGACTAGTGATGGGGCTACCATCTTATAGCCTCTCGTCAAGCTTTTCTGGAGAAGAAAAGAAAATAAAGGAAAGACAAAATGGAAAAAAGGAAGGACTCCCTAGCCCTCGGATGCCCTAATAACGTTGGGATCGAAAAAACAAGAGTTAAGCAAGAGAGGTTAGATAGTAAAGTTAAAAGAGTGCAAAACACAAGTAAGTGGAAGAAATGTTTTGCACAGCTTGGGCACCTTGTGGTCGCCATCCACATATCCCCTAGATGAGGACCCCTGAGGGGCTAAGAAGTATAACTCACCTGTATGATGGTGTTATCAGAAGGTGCCTTTTTGTACCAACAGTTCTGTCTTATGCTGTTCTATGAAGTTAGTGTGAACATTGCCAGCAACAAATTCACCATGATTACATAATTCCAATAGAAAATCCACATTGGTGTTCAAACCCACAATCTGCAAGCATTTAACAAAATTATATCATTTGTCTTTTTCCAATTTAATTAATTTGTTTTTGGCTGTTATTTACAACCTGTGATGTGACTTTTTAAATTCCTGAATAAACCCCTGTCAAATTTTATTCTTAGGGTTTCATTTTTCAAATTATTTCCCACCATTTACAATTTTTACATTTTTTCTAACGATTATTTCAATATATTTAACTACAAACATAGCATCAAGACATGGCAGCCATATTGATTTTAACGAATATTCTATACAACAACAAAGACATGTTCCAGTGCAGCCAACATAGAGTATGTACTAATTAACTGTACACATATACTTCAGAATTTCAGAACTTAATATTTATTTTTGGGTATTGCATTCTTTCACAGGTTAGAATGCTTAAATTGCATTAGGTTAGTTCTTAGGTTGGTCTTTCACAGGTTAGAGTACTTAAATTGTGTTAGGTTAGCTTTCAGGTTCGTTAAATATCGTGTATATGTTGGCTGCATCCTGTGATTTCATAGTGTTTGTTGTATGCACATGATTGGAACTTAGAAACATTTTTCGCGTCACATGTTGTAAAGAATTCCCATTTTTTAATTAACAGAAAAATATAACTTTAAACTTCATTTGAAATAGTATGGGTTCTTAGAGTACTCACAACACTTTTTGTGCTTTAGATTTTGCACTAAGTAGATAGATGGTGTTATTTCAATGTATGCATAGGAAACCTCGTTCTTAGTCATCTATTGTCTGTTCAACGGATCTATATCCCTGTAAAATATGCAAACTAAAGCCTACTTCATTTTCTGCCTTGGCAAATCATTTCCCTCCCTGCATTTCTATCTCTCTTTTGCACTTGCACTTCAGTGTTGTCAACTTGACTCCAACCTTGCATTATTCAATATTCAAGAGCCAAGACACTTGGGGAAGTTTGACAACATCCCTACTCGATGGTAGGTTGTTTGACGTAGGGGGAGGGGAGTGCAGTGAAATGCTGTGAGTATTGACGTGTACTTTTCTAAGAACGATGCCAGCGCTACAGGGGCTGAGTATACTTAATTTCGCTATTAACCACCTGCAAAGATCTTGGAAGATAAAAAGAGTCCATATTGTTCTGAAAACAGAATGACAAACTTTACCTTCATTATCTACAATATACACCAATTGTACAATGAATTTTAAAGGTTAAAAAAATGCATCTTATACACTAGAAAAACACTGTAATTGTTCAATACTTACTTTTATACGTATAACTGTTCCAAGAGCAGCAAAAAAAAAAGTAACATTTTCTTTAAAAAAATGTTTATGATTTCTTCAATTAATATAACAATTTAGTACGCTTACTTTATAATATTTTAACAATATTTTCATTTTCTATAATTTTTAGAAAAATAAAAGTTGCCTTAAAAATAAATTATATTTATTGGAGAAATGTTATTTTTAATATTGTCAAAGTAAATGAAAAACTCAAAATTAATTGGTTGTTCCTTACTTCATATCAGTAAACAACCAAATCTATTTCTTCAATAAAATACCTCATAGTGCTCTGTCTATCTATATCCATACATCCCATATGGGACAAGGGTGCTCTATTGCAGAAGTTACTTAACTAAGGCTAATTTAATTATGCTTATTTCCTTACCGATATCAACAAGTGACAAGTGGTCATTTAATATATGTATGTGAGTTCATTGCCTCAAAGAGACACCTAGTAGCAACTAAGATATTACTTGAATGGAAGGGGCGATTAAATTTTACTTAGAAGCTCTAATTTAGGCTTGAGGTTCTCTTACAAGCTCAAAAATCAAGATTCATGGCTTAAAGTTCTTCCTGGAGTACTTAGAAGCTCTAATTTAGGCTTGAGGTTCTCTTACAAGCTCAAAAATCAAGATTCATGGCTTAAAGTTCTTCCTGGAGTACTTGTCTTTTTGTGAAAATGGCCGTTCATGAGGCAACTTTAGCAAACTTCCTAAAAATCATACTCACCTATATGAATGGACAAAACTGCCCATACTCTCTATGCCGTCAGCCTGGCTCATCCAAAATTTAAATACATATGGCTCTTGGGACCAGAAGCAAGGAACATAACCCCCAGAGCACTGATGCTGATCTCATAGTATGTTACTCCCCATAAATTTTGTATTTAAATGAAAACTGTTAGGTAATCTTGTAAATTTACAGTTTGAGAAGAGAACAATACCTCTCTATTGAAGAAATTTATAGTATATATTATTCCAAAAGATAACATAGATATGTAATCCAATTCTACGTTTTAGTTACAGATACAGTATGTATATCATATATGAAAAGAAAAATTATACACTCAGACTGGGCCTTGAACCCAGGACCTTCACTTTTGTAGGCCAATACTCTACCGACTGAGCTATCTGAGCAAGTTCCAATCTAAATACAAATTTTTCTCTTATATATGCTGTTACCAATTAACAGCATATATAAGAGAAAAATTTTTGTTTAGATGGGAACTTGCTAAGATAGCTCAGTCAGTAGAGTATTGGTCTAGAAAGTCAAAGGTCCTGGGTTCAAGCCCCAGTCTGAGCATATAATTTTTCTTTTCAAATATGATTTATCCATCATTGAGATGTATGAAATGAATAATAAAAACATATTAAATTATTTTCAGTCTGTTTTTCATCTTATCTCAATATTAATGTTGATTTGTTCTTGAACATGTTTCAATTATATCATAATCATCTTCAGCATATATATAATCGAAACTTGTTTAAGAATAAATCAACATTAATATTGAGGTAAGATGAAAAACAGGCTGAAAATAATTTAATTAAAATAACCTCCAAATATTACTTCCTAAAATAAAATAAAACATATATTTACATTGTAATCTGCTAGATTAGTCCTCATCTTCATTAGGGCATCTTTTCGGTCTTCTCCCCACACAACCAGCTTTGCAATCATAGGATCATAATGTACTGAAACTTCATCACCTTGCCGAACACCTGAAGATAATATGCACAACATATAAATTTATTTTTACCAATCCTATAATAAAGCTAAGTAAAACTCATGTCCAGCATATTGGCAGGTCGAGGGGTAAGATAACATGAAACCCTTATTATTGAATGTCTGTAATATAATTATAGGGCATAAAATATTATGTACTAAAATTTAAGATTTCCATACAGATAGCATATTATGAAGACAATAGGGGAAAATCAAGGGATGTCACAAAAAGTAAGAATTGAGAAAACTTAATTTTAATTAAACTTTAGAGGAGGTATATATTAACATTATGAGGCATATATTAAATTCAAGAAAACATTTTATCACCTCACTTCATACTCCATCTTCTGTTCTGACCGGTTTTGGATCCACATTGGTTCCCATCTTCAGTATTTTCACGACTGTTATTCAGTCAAAATTCCCAGGGAATGTGATTTGATTTGGAGGTTCATCAGTCTACCAAAAGATGGAGGAAGAAACAGTGCATCGATACAACAAAACAACGATCATGAAAATACTGAAGATGCAACTGATGTGTTCTGAAACCGGTCAAAATACAAGCTGGAGTATGAGGTGAGGCGAGACAATAAAAATGTTTTTTTTTAATTTAATTTTAATTTTTGAAGAATTTTTTTTTACTTTTCCCAGCTTAGTAAAACTTGACCTTCATTTCACACTGAGAGGTTAAAAATATTTACATCAGGTGCCAAAGTGATCTGTTTTTTTTTTCATAATTCTGTGACATTCCTTGTTGTTTTTCCTGTGTGCTTTTCTTATACTATTGATGTGATTGTTTGTGTAACGAAAACAAAAGACTAGTCTTACTTCTCATACTATGCTGCAATTTACAACACAATTTCCTCCTCCTGCAAAACATTTAAAATGCTGTCAACCATTATCAAAGATTTTATTTTAAAATACAATAGGAAGTAACATTAAGAGGTTTAATTCATTAACAAATGTTTAGAAAATAATATCACTCCAAAATTTGTCCGGAAAATGGTTAAAAACAACAATAACCAACACCAAAAAAGTTTAGAAAAGAAAACTCTCAATTTGGAAAAAATCAAACATTACACAACTATAAGTAAAATAGATGTAGAACTGTACTTTTTACATCTAAGATTAACCAACAGTTTAGGACAAATAATTTGGGATAACCTAGAAAAAAACTTCTACAACCAATTGAACCTCAAAATGAAGAAAAAATTTGATGTACAAAAGAAAAAGATAATTAATTTAAAACCTGAGTTAAAAAAAAAAATTGAACAAAAATATAAGTACAAAAAGTATAACCACTACATTAGGGAGGAGGGATAAAGAAATGAGAATAATATAATTAACCTATCATCTGAAAACTTTACAAAAGAAGAAATATCTATTTTGGACAAGGGATTGAAAACATGCATTAGTTACTCTAACAATTTAGAAGATTACATAGCTGATGTGGAAGCCAAAGGGGTAGTATGTGGTCTCGAGGGTATATACCTTGTTGGCGGGTATATACTACTAAAACTCGAGAAATGCCATTGATTCCTACCAAGTCCGATGCACACACGTCCTCGTCGTGGCTCCTGGTTAAAGCTAAGTGGTGCAAGGGCAAAAAGTGAGTTTCGACGCTTGAAAATCGGGACTGGCCAACTAAGGGAGACAACCCTGACAGAAAACATCGGTCCTCCAGGATAGCTGGGGGTTGGGCATAGGGTTGACACCCCTATACCGTTAAAAAATAACTGTCCCGAAACCACAAGAACAATATGCCGGACAGAACAGAGAAGTCTGGCAAAGGTTTCTGAAGGCGGCCAAGGCCCACACGGGGCTGTCGAGCCAATTATGATGATGGTGATGATGACATAGCTGATGTTGAAATTGCTATAGATGACATGAATTATGAAGAACAAACAATAATCAGAAAAGAATGTGGGGAAGTTATTGAAAAATTAAAAACACAAAAATAGAAAACACATGCAAAACAAATATGAAGAAAGTAAGAAACATTAATAATAAAAATGTTGTTTTTTCAAAGTCAGACAAAGGGAAATAATTTGGTAATTTTGGATAAAGAAGATTATAATGATAGGATGGAGAATTTATTAAAGGGGGAAGAGTATGAAGAAATTAAAACAAATCCTCTCACAAAAACAATTAAAGAAGTCGAAACCAGCCTAAAATCAATTAAAAAAATTATGACACAAAAGGAAAAGTTTAAATTAAAAATACCAAATCCCAGAAACCCCAACATTCATGGTCTTCCTAAAATCCACAAAGACGGAAAGAAAATGAGACCTATCATCAACAATATCACCTCACCAACATATAACATATCCAAATGGCTTAACAATAAATTTAAAGGTATGGAAAAATTTGAAAATTTAGCAGTAGAAAATTCTTACCAATTGGTTGAGAAATTAGAAAATGTAGAAATAGAACCTTCAGAAAGATTGGTCTCTTTTGATGTTACTTCATTATTCACAAACATCCCGACTGACACAACTTTGAAAATTTTAGAAAAATGGTTGAAAGAAAACAAATTAGATGATGATAGCGTTAAGAATACATAAAACTAACAAAATTATGCTTAAATCAAATGTTCTTCACATTTAGAGGAAAATACTTTAGACAAAAATCAGGACTCGCAATGGGAAATCCATTATCACCATTCTTAGCAGACATGTTTATGGGGAACTTTGAATGTCATGTAACCAAAGCACATCCTTTGATGTTTAAATTTTGGAGAAGATATGTAGATGATATCATAGCAATAGTAAAAGAGAAACAATTAGAAGATGCCATTAAACTGTTAAATATTCAAAATAAAACAATCAAATTTACAATGGAAATAGAAAATAATCATGAAATACCATTTTTAGACCTTAAATTGATTAGGAATGAAGAAAAAAAGAAAATAGAATTTGGAATCTACAGAAAAGAAACTCACATCGACAATTATATAAAAGCTACTGGATTTAACCATTTTTCACACAAACAGGCAGTATTTAATAGTTTAACACACAGACTTGTGAATGTCCCCATGAGCAAAGAAAATTACAATAAAGAGAAAGAACACATCATAAAAATTGCTAAGGATAATGGTTTTCAAAGAAGATGATACACAAGAAAATAAATAAATTCAAAGAACAAAAAGTCATCAATGAAAGTACTCTTCAGACAGATAAAAATATAGGCAAAAATTCAAGAAGTTCACATACCATCCTTTGGTATTTGACAAGTTTCAAAAAATTTTCAACAAATTCAACATTAAATTAGCACCGAAAAATGATTACAGCTTAGGTAATTTATTAAAAACCAACAAAAATGAAAAGATTGAAGACTGCAAAAAATCGGGAATTTATCAAATTAATTGTAAAGATTGTGAAAAGATATACATAGGAAAAACAAAAAGGAATCTAAATACAAGATTAAAAGAACACCTCAGAAATGTTAAAAATGGAGAAACCGAAAAATCTGCAATAGCTGCACATGCCTGGTCAGAAAAAATAGAATAGAAACCAAAACAAAATTACTTAAACAATTGGAAAAACCGAAGGAACTCACATTTGGAAAAAATTTACATATGCAAGAATGAAAATACAACTATGAATTTTGAAATACCCGGTTATAAAGAAAGAGGACTGATTTGGAAATTCTTCGGTCGGCCACCAGATGGCACGGAGGTCAGTCTGCAGGATTGAAGGCCGTTGGATGTCAGTTGTGAACGTGACGCAGCATTGAGAATGTCACAAAGAGTGAAGAAAACCCAGGGTCTGCTATGAATTATGAAGTATGAGGTGAGTGAAATAATAAAAAATAAACAATATTAAGAGGTTTGTTTAATAATTGAAAAATTTGTCTGTTCATTCTTACCTCTTAGAGTTGTTTTTGTCGAACATGTTTAAGAGCTTCTTAGCCCCATCTGTAATTGCTGACGATGGGGCTAAGAAGCTCTGAAACATGTTCGACAAAAACAACTCTAAGAGGTAAGAATGAACAGACAAAATGTTTCAATTATTATCAAAGATGTTGCTCTTGAAGCATTAAGAGGGTCATTACAAATTATACAACACCATCTTTATTATAAAAATTAATTCAAATAAACATTGATATTATCTCAGTTTTAGACATTTATATATATATATATATATTTAATTTTAGGAAGTTATATTTTGAGGTTATTTTAATTATATTATTTTTGGTCTGGACATCTTACCTCAATATTAATGTTGATTTGTTCTTGGACATGTTTCAAAACAATTCTGTTTTATCTGGGAAAGCTGAAGATAAAACAGAATTGTTTTGAAACATGTCCAAGAACAAATCAACATTAATATTGAGGTAAGATGTCCAGACCAAAAAAATATAATATATATATATACAGATAGAAAATTATATGGTTTGTATTTTTATTTCATTGTTTTGGTTATTTATTGTACAAAATTAACTGTATAGTCTTCTGTGTCAAAAGGCAAGCTCCAATTGGAGTCAGATTTGTGTTATATTATTCACTGTTTTGTTGGTACGAACCAAGACAAAAGTCTTACTTTTTATTATATTACATTACAATCTTAACTTTTAGCACATAAAAAATCCATCCCCTAGTGATTTAACAGGGAAACTGTTTGAATAAATATGTTATACCATTAGAGGGGCAGGTGAAATAGAAAAAATATGATAAAATATAGAGATTGTTGGAATGACGTTTATGGCAGGGCTATGAACCCCACACGGAGTGACCTGAATGTGAACTATTTTCTGTCCAGCCTAAGAAAGACACTTCAAGAAAATAAATGGGCGGGTAATCCAAGAAGCACATGACTGTTGCAGTTACTGCGATTTGTTCATGACCAAAGTTCAGCAGAAGCGAAAAAATTGATCATGTACTCGATTAATATAATTACGTATTTAAAGCTATATATGTTAACTATAGTTGATCAGAATAAAGTATATACCTACATATTTGTTCGAGGTCGGAGATTAACTAAAATTCATATTTGTTTGAAACTGAATGATTCTTGAGAAGAAGTTGAATGTCAGTTACAAATATGGCGGCTGTCGGGTAGTTTATGTTAACTTAACTAAGTTATTTTAATTCAAAGTTTTGATTTGAATTATTTGTTTAATATTAACAATTATAATTTAATTAGTTTTCAACATACCATTGTAAATGTTAATACAACATGCAACATTAAAAATTAAAATGATTGTTGTGCATTAATTTATCGGTTTTGTAACAAAAAGCTGACAGCGTTTGCTTGCACTCTTACATGTGCTATGCAGAGTAATACATTCGGAAGTTAAAATGTCAAAGTGTGCTTCTTATATTGGACAAAGAAAGGGACACAGTGGTGGAGGGAGAACATCTAACTGCTGTCATGAAGCAATGTACTCTATACTGAGAAGAAGAGAAAGGCAAACATTTAAATACTTTATCTTCTTCTTCCTTTCATGTGATAGACCTAGGGGTCTGTTACGGTCTCAATCCAACGTTTGAAGGGTCTGCCCAAAGATCTCTTGCCTGGTGGCTGGTAATTTAAGATTTGACGTATTTTTATTCTGATCATTCTTCTTAATTAACATAAAATTATGGAATATTCACCTGAAAGGTCCGTCTCCTCAACTTAATTAATTATTTAACTGTAGCGCTTTCGGGACTTGTCCCATCATCGGCAGGATTGAAACCGGTGTTTCACTGAAGATCTGGTAGAGGGGGTTGCATGTATTGGGTTCATTTTTTGTTTATCAGGTTGTCGTTGTTGAGAGCTGCTTTCATGATTTCCATCTCTTCGAGTACATTTACCTCTACCAGACAGCGAAGATAAACGTACTCGAAGAGATGGAAATCATGAAAGCAGCTCACAACAACGACAACCTGATAAACGAAAATGAACCCAATACATGCAAGCCCTTCTACCAGATCTTCAGTGAAACACCAGTTTCAATCCTGCCGATGATAGGACAAGTCCCGAAAGCTCTACAGTTAAATATTAATTAAGTTGAGGAGACGGACCTTTCAGGTGAATATTCCGTAATTTTATGTTAATTTTGAATAATACCTCAACGGAACAAATCATGAATCTTATAAAAGTTGATCATTCTTCTTACATGAAATTTTCAGTTGTTTCTATATTTTTGTACATATTCCATGATTGATTCTGTTTGTAATTCTTTGAGAATCTCAGAATTCCTTTTATGGTCTGTCCTTGAGTACCTGCAATATGTCTCATAAATTTCATTTCTTAACCGCTGTTAGTCTTTGTTCATTTACACTACGAATTGTCCAGGCCTTACTGCCATAACATAATATGGGTCTGGCCAGTGTTTTATAAATTCTTTCTCGTGTGTGTTGCTGTTCTGTATTTGGCTTGAAAATATTATTTATAATTCCTGTTACTCTGTTAATTTTTATAATTTTTTGACTAAAATCTTTTTCCTCTTTGTATGTAACTTGGTATCCGAGGTAGTTAAATGTGTTAGTTTGTTCTAATATTTTGTTATTGATAATAATTTTACTGTGAACTGGGTCCTTTTCCTAGGAAAGCCATGACTTTAGATTTTTCTGTTGAGATTTCCATGTTGTATTAAATACTCTGTCTTCTGAAATAAGTTGATCTAGCTATAATGATGTTTTTATTATTGATTTAACATTTCTCACTGAAAGATAAATTATATTTGAAGAGAACATTTTTTTTTCGCCTAGACCGAGACTCGATCCTGGGACCTTTGGCTTGCCGGGCCAAATGCTCTACCAACTGAGCTACCGAGGCAAGTTGCGATCTAGACGCAAATTTTTCTCTTATATACGTTGTAATTCCCTATCGCCAAATGCATTTGAAACCATTGCTTCTATCTTTGCAAATGGCGGCTTCTTAGTTAAGAAGACATTTATTGGGAATTTAACATTACTTTATAAAGCTAATAAGGCTTCTAATGATGTTTTTATTATTGATTTAACATTTCTCACTGAAAGATAAATTATATTTGAAGAGAAAAATTCCCAATAAATGTCTTCTTAACTAAGAAACCGCCATTTGCAAAGATAGAAGCAATGGTTTCAAATGCATTTGGCGAGAGGGAATTACAGCGTATATAAGAGAAAAATTTGCATCTAGATCGCAACTCGCCTCGGTAGCTCAGTTGGTAGAGCATTTGGCCCGGCAAGCCAAAGGTCCCGTGATCGAGTCTCGGTCTAGGCGAAAATTTTTCTCTTCAAATATAATTGATCTAGCTATACTTTGAGCCATTGAGAATACTTAAGTCATCTCTAACGACAGTCACAGGGGCATAAATTAGTTTTCAACTCATATGCTGTGGTTTATCTACGACGCAACGCGCCAGCGCAAAAATTGCTCCTCATGTATTTAAATGGAGGTGGTTTATCTACAACGCAAATTGCTGGCGCAAAAAAATTTGCGCTGACATGTCGCGTCGTGTTTTGGAATCTCTTGAATCCAGGACGCAATTTGCCAGCGCAAACAAAGAATATAGAAAATATTACCCGTACTCATTGGTGTAATTGCTAAAAACAAACTAAGATTTTATAACAAAATGTCACAAATACAGTACTTGTTTTATAACTTTCCAATTTTAACGATGAAAGTTAGATAGTTTTGTTGCAAATCATCGAGTTCTATACAATATGAGTATGAAGGAGTACAGAGATGTACAGAAAAAAGTTATTGTGGCTTGAACTTAGTCAAGAGATAAATAAAAGCTGTAAATATTGTATCTCGGGGATATTATGGATGTGCATAAATTTCGTCTTCTATTAAATTCAAAACCTGATAAAACTGCTCAGACTAAAATCTGAAGAATTCTAAAATTTGGTATATTCATCAACGATATGTTTATTTAAGAACTAAAGAATCATTTATTCTATAATTTTCCATACAACATTCATATGATGCTGTTGCTCTAGGAACTTTTTCTGTCTTTACTAATATTTTGAACTATTTTAATCGTTTTGCAACGACTCGTGAAACTTTTTTATGAAGAATTTTAATATGTTTATCTATGTAGACAAATTATGACTTTTCCTCTTAATTTATTTTTAAAGTTCTTTATTAGAATTGAAGTTGGCATATGTGAACGCTCATAAAATTAAATCTACCAGATGGCAGGACATATGTGTGAATGACCAACATTTGCATTTAATTCCAAACCATACTTTAAGAAATAAATGTTCAATCACTTCATTTTGTTAGATTCCGATGGGTCAGTTTAGTGTACATCAGATTAGTTTATAGTTTACTAAATAGTATGTATGTAATTAAATTTATTAGGTTATGCAGGGACAGGTTTGTATACATTACTTTTTGTAAACACATTTGGAAATTTATTATGAACGTTGGTCATTTTGATTTTCCATATATGTGGTGCCATCTGGCGACAATTCCATAAACATATGCGCTGTAGCATATGCGCTCCATGCGAAACCAGCATCACGCCGAGCGAAACGCAAATTCGCGTCACGTCGGGCGCAACACGCTGTATAATAAACCGTAGCATTAATGTATTTAAGTGAAGGCGATTTAGAGATCATAAAATACATATACTCCTAATGTCTGAAGGATACAAAAACACCAGTAAATTTTAAATATTTGTTACAATTTAATTTATGAAAGTGTGTATAAATTTAAAAAAAAAGATAATTTTAACTAACTCCCATATCTGCTTTTTTTGACGGTTGTATTTTTACAGTGAAAGATCATCACTCTTTTGACCAAGGTACATTTTTCGTCTGCTTATTGCCTTCGACCTGTCCTGCATGGGTAACCCTTTCGACAGCAATGCTACCGTTGGCATAGCTCTTGGGGCTATTTAAGCATGCAAGCCACTCTACCACAACAAGGTAAAGATACCATGGACTTTCAGATAATTATTACATTTATAATTTTTTTTAGTTGTATTTGGTAGCTTACCTGTTTCCACTCGTACATCAGGACCTGGGTTCGGTGCAACTAGATAATCAAGAGGACCTGCTCCAGGCAAGAAGCCGTCATTTGGACTCTCTGCATAGATACGTGCTTCAAATGCATGTCCCCGCAGATTTATCTCATCTTGTGTGAGTGGTAATTTTTCACCTCCAGCTACCTGCAAGCATTCATACACAAATAAATAAATAAATTTGTCTTCCTCTCCTAATCCTATTATTATCATCTTACAGTCCACTGTTGTGGTCTCGAGGTAGTGTGCTGCCTTGTCGCGCAGTGGGCCCGGGTTTGATCCCCGGTCGGGACAGTTTTTCTGGGTGAGGTTTTAATCGGGGTTTTTCCTCACCTGTAAGACAAATGTCACAAAACTTTAAGGCCCAAACGGTCCCCAAAATCATATGGCCATCATCATCCTTATCATTATCATCATCATCATCATCATCATCCTTCACCGGTGGGAAAGCAACGGGAGCTACCACACCTACAATTCCCTAGTAAAGCTACAAAAGCATAGCATGAAAATGTTATGATTGCAGTGACGGACCTGCCCTCAGGCAGAATTACTATGGATGGATGGATCATCTTACAAAGGCAAAGCATTAACAGCTAATTTTTTTTTAGCTACCATTTTCAGTTACTTAAGTCCTGGCTTCCTATAATTTTTTTTTATCTTGTTTCTATTTTTCTCGATGTAGATCGTCTCTCAGTGAAATGATCTCTCCCTAATTCAATGAATTTTGAAGTTCCCATGGAGGATTTAATTATGAGGTTCGTCTGCCCAACACCAGAAGAAAAGAATACTATGCATCAGTCATCTCAACAGTTAATTTTTATTAACTTTTTAGGAATTAACACATGAGGTATTATTTATTTAAGTAAAAGTTTATCACCTCACCTCATATTCTTCTTCTTCTTAGACGAGTTTCAGGATCTTCTTTGGTTCCATCCTCAGTATTTTCACAATCATTATTATGTCATCTTGAAGAGCTCTGCTCCCTCCGTTGGTAGACTAAAGAACCTCGAAATCAAATTATTTTCCCCAGGATGATTTGATTTGATTTCAAGGTTCTTCAGTCTACCAACAGAGGGGAGTAGGAGGAGGCTCTTCAAGATGACATAACAACAGTCGTGAAAATATTGAGGATGGAACCAAAGAAGGTCCTGTAATTGGTCTTAAAGAAGAAAAGAAGAAGAAGAATGAGGTGAGGTGATAAAATTTTACTCAAATAAAAAGTCAATTTTTAGCTGAAAATGAAAGAAAAATATTTGATACAATTTTTTTTATAGATAGAGATAGATATTTAACAGATAAATCCATAAATCCCAGATTTATGGGGATGATGATAGTCCTGTAATCGGTCTTAAGAAGAAGAAGAAGAATGAGGTGAGGTGATAAAATTTTACTCAAATAAAAAGTCAATTTTTAGCTGAAAATGAAAGAAAAATATTTGATACAATTTTTTTTATAGATAGAGATAGATATTTAACAGATAAATCCCTGATTTATGATGATGATGATAGCCATTATATTAAGAATGTGTTAGTACTAACCTTGAGTTGCCATTCAACGAGATCAGTATTGGTGACCATCTCAGTTATGGGATGTTCTACTTGTAGACGTGTGTTCATCTCCATGAAGTGGAATGCATGTGTGTGTCGGTCTAGAATGAACTCGACTGTGCCTGCTCCTACATAACCCACTGCATGAGCTGCTCTCACTGCAGCCTGCCCTAGCTCATTTCTCAGACTCTCTGATATACCAGGCTGTGGAAGAATACAACTGAACAATGAGAAGAAATTTTTTTGTTTTGTGAGACTTGTTCAACAGAATTTTAAGTTCCCTGACTGCATCTAATTTAAAAATAATTACACTTATTGTAAAAAAAAAAATTACTTATTTTATTATTATCAAATAAAAAGGACAGTATGAGGTGAGTGATAAAAAAATTCTACCTTAATTAAAAAAACAATGTCTGACATCTTAAGTGTCATAGGTAGAGCAGAAACGACATAGAACCATTTCTCTTCCATACACAATAAAAATTATCTAGTGGCTTAGTGGTTAGACAACAAATCAGGCGATTCTGGTAACAAATTTTGGAATGGTCTTACTCTGTAATATCAGGACTGTAAATAAACAAAATTCTGTATGAGTGGAATGTGGTTGAATTAATCTGGTAGTTATATTGAATAATTGAGACATTTTGTCTGTGCATTCTTACCTCTTATGGTTGTTTTTGTCGAACATATGTTTCAAGGCTTCTGAGCCCCATCATCAGTGATTACAGACTGAATTTTCTCAAGTTGTCAGCCCTGATTCTTGATTCCTGCTCTCTCTGCCTCTGGGTCCAATGAATTTACTAATGAGGTTCCTTTCTCTGGAAATTTCAAAATTCATAATTCTTTCCTTGTTCTTCTGTATGTAGATTTTCTCCCATATGGTGAGTTTATTTTTGTTTTTCAACTGTTTTAATAATTTTTTTACATCTATTTTGTGTTTTTCTGACCAAACGTGAGCAGCCACAGTAGAGTTTCCTACTTCCCCTCTTATATTGAAAATAATAATCTAGTAGTCATCATCATCATCATCATCCTCTTGTCATGTCCTTCTTTCGGAAGGTCAATTACAAATATGCCTCCAACCATTTCTATCTTTAGTTCTTTACAGTCATATCCTTTTTCTTGTAAACTATTCTTCACTTGATTAATCCATCTTTCTTGTGGTTGATTTCCTTGTATCTTGAGGTTTTGTGGTAGTCTTTCCTTTTCCATTATTTTTAAATGACCAAATCATTTTAATCTAATTTTTTCTATGTCTGTTGTTAATTTTTCTACATCTAATGTCTCCCTGATTTTGTTGTTTCTTGTTTTATATCTCCTTGTTTTATGTACCATTCCATGTAAGAATTTAATTTCTGTAGCTTGGATTCTGCTCAATTCCTTCTTTGTATATGTCCAAATCTCAGATGCATATGTTAGAACTCGCTTGAAATAAGTTTTATACATTGCCATTTTACTCTTGATGGGTATATCTTTATTTCAGATTAATTATTTAGTTAAATTATAGACTTTTAGGGTCACATGTTTGGACGCATTAGACAGTAAAATGCCTTCTCTGCTGAGCAAGTTGTATGCTAATACGATTTTGCTTACTCAGAAATCTGTTCATGCGATAATAATTGGTTAAATTTGTAAGCTACCTGCGGAGGTACCTTACATGAGCAACTCAAATTAAAATCCCGAAGGGAACCGATGGTAATCGATGTACTTTGCTGCTTTATCCAACATTTATCCAAGATGTCGGACCTTGAAGACTTCGATCATGTTTTCGGTATACACGGAGAAGAGGAATTTGATAGAGTCTACCAAAGAATTCAACTGGAAGAACAGGAGAATCGGCGTAATATTGCGTGTCGCAGACGTGTTTGTATACGGTATTATTTGCGGGATGCAAGCATAAATGCATTCCTCTATAGCAGACGAAAATAACGGAAGTGGTTTTATCGCTGAGAATTCTGGGTAATTCGTTGCCAATATTACGAAAACGTCGACGCTCGTGCATGACCGATAAGTCGGCCGTTAATTCGTTCTCAGCAATTGCTCACGGTGAATCAGCTCACTAGTGATTGGAAGTAATTTGAGTAGAGAGTAATGTTCTAACATACGACCCTTAAACTTTTCTCTGTTCTTTTACTTATCTCAGTCTGAATTTTTTAAACAAATTAGTAGTATTAGAAATAAATTAAAAAAATTATATATATATATATATATATATATATATATATATATATATATATATATATGTTTAATTTAAATTCAGAAGATTCCTTTTTCATTGTGTAGAATGGTAAAAAAAGCATAAAAATAAACACTGATTATCCATATCCAGTCTCTGGTGTATCATAAAAAAATTATATCTATGTAATCGTGACAAATGCAAAAGACTTCTCTTTGTTATGAACCTGGTCAAATAAGTTTGGATAATTACAAAACAATAAAATTTGCAATTATCATAATACAAATAAGACATTATTACTGTGATCCCTTAGTTTTAAACATAGAAATTTTGATAATGTAGAATAAGAATGTACTTACAGCTGGTGCTTCCTCAATGACTTTCTGATGTCGTCTCTGAACACTGCAGTCACGTTCAAACAAGTGAACATAATTACCATGATGGTCACCAAATATTTGCACTTCTACATGTCTTGGCTCTTGTACAAATTTTTCCAATAGCATTGCCTCATCACCAAATGATTTTAGAGCTTCACGCTTAGCCGATTCGAGTTGGGATTCAAATTCAGAAGCTGAAAATGCAATTCTCATGCCCTAAAACAATTAAATAATTAAATTGTGATTGAATAGCACAGGAATGAGAGTTATCCAATAGTTTATAGTGTATTAATAAATTACAATAGGAAGTGACGTATTACCTCATAAAATATGTTTTCTGGATGTGATTCAATACGCCTGCATTTCATCATTGCTTATCCAGACTGTTGAATTTTATGTTGTCGGCTCTGGATGTTGACTCCCACTCCTTCTTTTGATAGACCAAAGAACTTGTAAATCAAATCCTTTTCCCCAGGAATTTCAAAATTCATGATTCTACTTCTATTCTTCTGGATGTAGATCTTCTCTTAAATGGTGAGTTATTTTGTATTTTTTAACAGTTTTAAATAGTTTGTGTTAATATCAATTTTATGTTTTTCTAACTGAACATGAGCAGCTATTGCAGATTTTTTTCATTTTTTACATTTTTAATTGAAAAGATGAACTCTAGCAGGAATTTTTTAACCAAACTAAGTTGCACTTCATATAATAAAGTTTGGAATTTTTACATTATGAGGTTTCTTAATAAGAATCAAATGAATCGTGAATTCTTCTTACCTCGTACATCTATGTTTTTTAATAGAGAACTGCAGTATCGGGAAATATCATTCCCATTGTCAGCTGTTGTCATGACTGTCAATTTTTCATTATGCAGGTAATTTTCTAAACTGACATTTGGTTTTGATTTGAAAACTGTGTAATCAAATTTGGTTCATCCAGAACTCAAAATTCATGGTTCTAGTATGGTTTTTTTGAATGTATATCATTCCCAAACTGTTAATTCCAGAGGTTTAGATATATATTTCAAAAGTTTTGTTTTTTTTTCAATTCTATGATTCTCTAATAAATTATGAGCTCCTATTGCTTATTTTACAATTTCACAATTTTTTATGTTTCTAAAGTGTTGTTTTTTGCGAGTGTCTAAATTCCTTTTTGTTTTTCATGTGGTTAGCACATCGTCTCAAAGTACCTACACAGAAAGGCTGGAAATATGAGATGCTAAAGATGGTGAAATAGTTAAACTAGATGTGATTATACTCACTTTGCCACCACCTCCTCGCACAGCCTTTATCATGACAGGAAAACCTATTTGTTCTGCTTCATGTTTAAGTTTTGCAAGTGATTGATCACTTCCATGATAACCTTTGATAATGGGAACTCCAGCTTCTGACATGATCGCTTTAGAAGTACTGCAAATTACAAAACACATTACAGTTATAATGAACTTTAATAAACATTTAGCACAACTATAATAATGTTTGTGTCCTGCGCCATAGCTGAATGGTTAAGGCAGGAAGTCTTGGCGCAGAGCTACGGACTTGCGCTGGTTCGAGTCTCCATGGGGGAAGAATTTTTCTCATGGTATTTCGGCCAGTGTGGGACCGTACCCACCCAGCATCATGAGGCATTTGGGTAGCTACAATAAGTAGCAGTTCCAGGTTGAGAAAACCAGTTATAATGGCTGGGGACTCGACATGCTGACGTGTGACCCCTACACTGGCTAATGATCATCTACCTCTGTGATTGACACATGTGGATGTGAGACCAGCAGCCGACTAGTAGACTAAGGGCCTTCTAGGCTTGTCACGCCATGGAATTATTATTATTTTTGTAATTATTGTTCCTAGTTATCTTAATTCACCCACTTCCTCAACATTTCCCTCCTATATCATTAAATGTCTATTTTTTTTATATAATTTATTCTATGTGTGGCCATATAAGCCTATTTAGTTTTATTGATATTTACTTCCAATCCCAATTTCTTAGTGTTACTTAATAGGATGTGTGTGTTGGCCTTAGTATCTCCTTGCTATCACCTATTAATACTACATCAGTACATACTAACAGCTTATTAGATTTAATACCATTGAGTTGTATGCCTTCTTTATCCTCTAAAGAATTGGTGGCATGCTCTAGTACAAAACTGAATATTAGATGAGATAATTATTTCCTAGCATTATTTATTTATTTTTTGTAACTTACTTCTTAAGTCGGTTGCCACGATGATATGATATGTAGGTGACAAATAATAATAATAAAGCTCCAGGAAAATCCTTATACCTAAGCTTAACCCTTTAGGTGCCATCAGCTGATTAGATCGGCTCTGATGCTTCTGTCCATTACCTGCCAGACACTGTACTTAAACTACAGTGCAGTCAGTATAGCATTGGACAGCAGACGCAGGGTTTGTGCTATGCGGTGATGAAGGCTTACACGTGCAGATACAGGACTTGAAATGTGCTCAGATCAGCAGTATACAAGCACATCCCATGTATTCACAGTTGCAATCAGATTGTGTGCTTCGAATGGATAAGGTGCTCGCTCGCTTTTCCTTGTATACTGAATGGCGTGTGTATAAGTTATTTCAATTTTAAAATTTGTATCTTATAAAACAGGCGTGTATAAGTGTAAACTGAACGATGTGTGTATAAGTGTAAACTGTATAATGGCTAATAATTTTTTTACTGAACAATGTGTATTTATTTATGATCAATATTTGTTAACTCAGTCTGCCAGCCAAGTATGAAGACTCTTTGAAACGCGAATCCCAGGTGTAAAAATTCCATCACATTTAACAGTCCATACTCTGTACAACAAATTTTATGCAACAGGAAGTGTCGAGCCTAAGAAACCATATAAGCCGCATAGCGTTCTCACAGAAGAAACAATAGACAACATCTGTTATCGATTGGAACACTTAGGTGCCTTTTGCAACAAGCAGAAATGTCTTAAGGCTTGATACAAAAGCTACTAAATTGTTAAAATTGCATCCATATAAAATAATCAAGACACATGCTCTTCAACCGGATGACTCTGTTCCAGCACCTGCATCAATAAAGTTGGTAAGTATGACAATTTGTAAAATACTTACGAAAATGTGAGTGATTGTATCACCGCGATCTTACTCTGTCCATTCCCCGCCGCAAGTGTGTCAGCAGTGTACAGTAAAATCCCTGTATCTGCTGTCCAATGCTATATTGATCACATTGTTCTTGCAAAGTCAATCACATCGGCGGATACAATTTAAATCTCTAACACAAGAGATTTTACCCATGACATGCATAAAGTTAACCTAAATCCAGACCATGGGCAATCAGAGGAATAATTTCCTTAAAAAAATCCTAGGTGGTCTGACCAGGAATCACAGCCGGGACCCCATGAATTGTAGTCAGCTCTGACCACTAAGCCCAATTGGCTAGTCTCTCCTCAGTATATTTTTATGATGTGGAAAAATACTGACCTTTTGATCCCCATGTCTCTAATGGCACTGGCAGGTGGACCTATGAATATGAGTTGTGTTTATGACAGAGCTCAGCAAATTCTGTGTTTTCTGAAAGGAATCCATATCCTGGATGAATTGCTTGACAACCAGAAGATTTTGCAATCTCAATTATCTTCTCTTTATTCAGGTAACTTTGCTGAGAAGGTGGTGGACCAATGTTGTATGCTTCATCAGCCTTGAAATAAGAAGATTTTCAATTTGGCTTAACTTATGAATTCTGGGACATGCAAGTATAGCCATACAATATTCCAATATTTTGTTTCATACAATTAAAAGATATTTTTAAATTAAATATTTTATAACTATTTTTACCATTTCTAAATGCATAGCATTGGTATCGGCATCGCTGTATACTGCAACTGTTCTCACACCTAACTTCCTAGCTGTCTTCATAACTCGACAAGCAATTTCCCCTCTATTTGCAATCAGCACTTTGTTGATGCGAGAATAATTTGATGCACATCTCCAGCAGTGCATCCGAAGCAACAGACTGTATAAACATACACACTCTTATTTACGAACAATTAATTATTATTTAAAAATTCTCTGTAAACTATTTATTATTATTTTTGTTTATTATTTTCTTGAAAATTTGTTTTCAATGTTCATTAACTCATCCTAAGTTAAACTTTGCTTAATAACATAATAGATGATTGTGTGTCTGGAGAGCTCGGATACCTGATCAGTTTATAGATGGTTTATAGCCCATGGAGAGAACATGGGCGGAGCTTCTGGCACCTGGTAATAACAATCTGCAAAATTGCTTCTTTTACAGTTTTTATTAAATTGAATAAATAATTTATGAATAATTAAAAATATTAAATTTTAAAGATATTTATATGTAAATATTATGTATTTATTTACGTTATTTGAGTGCATGCTTTGTTCAAAATTTAGGTTATGTTAGTAAATATTTGAGGTTAGAATGAGGCAACTTACCATTTTGTCAATGTTTTTCCTGTGTTATTGAAGATCATTTTAAATGTTGTTGTTATAATAAATAAAAAACAACTTAAGTATAAGCAGTAAGCGTTTAAAGTATTTACGAAAATGTTATCTCTATCTTATGTAAAACAAATGTCCTTTCAATAAACTTGTGTGAATCACCATTTCATTAAAGATGGCCACAGAGTCAGCTGATGATGTATTAAGAGTTATTATAAAA
The DNA here is from genome assembly GCA_030220185.1 of Diploptera punctata. Lineage (NCBI taxonomy): Eukaryota > Metazoa > Arthropoda > Insecta > Blattodea > Blaberidae > Diploptera > Diploptera punctata. The sequence goes on from JASPKZ010009771.1 coordinate 84,486, forward strand.
TGCATAAATTTTGCTGCTATTAAACACAAGAATCAAAGAAGAAAGGATCCAGAGCAAACTCCTTATATCAACCATCCCATAGGTATTCAAGAAGAAAGAACACCCTTTCTTCTATTTTTTATGTAAAATTTTGGTTATCATAGTTTTCAATAATTATTTAAGTTAATATATACATAACTCATTCTATTGTATAACATCCCTTAAAATCAATTTTTAACTGTAAGTGCAATTGAAACATAATGAATAGGACAGTAAGCCTCTAGTAGGCTTACTTATTATCATTTCCACATGTTCATTCAAACAAAAGTATTTGTATGTCTTTGCATTATTTTATGATGTTAGGTTGTGACTACCTAACTTATCAACACAATCATATAAATGCAATGAATTTTTCTTTGTTTAGGAGTAGCAAAAATATTAACAGAAGAAGGAAATGTACAAGATGTAAACGTTATACAGCAGCACTTCTTCACGATACTGTGGAAGACACAGAAACAGCTTTGAAGAGATTGAAGATGAGTTTGGAAGTACAGTATGTCAGATTGTTAAAGAAGTGACAGATGATAAGACTTTACCAAAGGCTGAGCGGAAAAGGCTTCAAGTTTGTTGAACGATTTGCTTAATTAATTATATTTCATTTAACAACTTGTTTCATTAGCATCCCAATTCAAATGTGGCTGAAAAAGAGACAACTAATTTTGCGCAGAAGTCTCAGAGGCTTGAGATTCTTTTAAAACTAAACTCCATGGGGCATCAGGCCTAGAAGGCCCTTGGCTTATCAACCAGCTGCCGACCTCACAACCAATTGTGCCAGTCATAGGCCTAGAGGTGGATGATCATCCAGGCAGTATAGTAATATGAATCATAAATCTATGACATGGGACCATAGATTTTACTTCCCTTTCAAAGGAAGCCATACTCAAAGAATTTTGTTCCCTAACTGTCTGGGTTTGAACCCTAGTCCACTGGGACTGACACACATGATGTGCTCTAGTCTGGAAATTACATCAAATAATGTTTTTATGAACATGTGTGAGTACAATTTTTGTCAGATGGTTAAATATTTAGGCTTTGGTTTATTTACATCAATTAAATAAATAATAAAGAAACATATTTTTTTAAAATTAAATTAATATTAAGAATCATATTTGAAGAGAAAAATTATATGCTCAGACTTGGGCTTGAACCCAGGACCTTTGACTTTCTAGGCTAATTCTCTACCAATTGAGCTATCTGAGCAAGTTCCAATCTAAATGCATATTTTTCTCTTATATACGCTTTAATAGTAAGAAGTTAAAACTATTACTAATATTAATTTAATAAATAATGCTATAGCTGTGTGAAGTCCCATCATGTCCTCTTAGGCTCGAATCTATGAATGCATTAGACCGTAAAAGTCGTTTCTCTGCCTGTACTCTGCTGAGAAAGTTGCATCCAAATACGTTTTTTGCGTACTCAAAAATCTGTTCATGTGATAATAATTGTTGAAATTCTTAAGCTACCTGGCGAGGTGACTTAGCAGAGAAATGAATCGTGAGCAACCTGATGGTAACCGATGTTGTTTGAAACCTTGCCGCGTACTTTGCTGCTTTATCCAAGATGTTGGACCTTGAAGACTTCGATCATGTTTTCGGTATATGCAGAGAAGAGGAATTTGATAGAGTCTACCAAAGAAATCAACTGGAAGAACAGGAGAATCGGTGTAATATTGCAAGATGCAGACGTTGTTGTATACGGTATTATTTGTGGGACGCAAGCGTAAATGCGTTCCTCTAGCAGAAGAAAATAATGGAAGTGGTTTTATCGCTGAGAATTCTGGGTAATTTCTTGCCAATATTATGAAAACGACGACTTTCATGCTGACCAGTTAGTGGGTAGCTAATTCGATCTTTGCACTTGCTCACGGAAAGTCAGCTCACCAGTGATTGGAAGTAATTTGAGTAGAGACTAATGTATTTGCATGCGGCCCTTAATATAGAAGCCAACCAATGATATATTTGAATGATGATTCATTGCATTGGTTGTGGGATCAAGAGAGTTAAGTAAAGGGAGAATTATGCTTGAATGGGAAGGAAACCTGAATGGCTCAGTAGTCTGAGCAACAAAATGTACAACCGAAGGTTCGGGGTTTGATTCGTGGTTCAGGCATACATTTTTCTCTTTACCATTGATTACAGTATTTTTAAAAGTTCAGTTTTCATGATTATTTTACACAATAAAAGAGAAATGATAGTACAATAATCTATTTTCAAGTTACACATCAGTTTGGAAACAACTCTAATTTATGTAAGATGTTCTTAAATTATATTTGAAAATTGAGAAGTGTTAAATTAATAATAAAATTCAATATTCTTAAATGTTTTGTGTGCGGAAAGGAGTTCAAATTACAAATAGTATTTGTGCAGTTCGGATATTTTTTGTGAGGGATAATGATGATGATGATGAAAAGAAGGAGATAGTAGAATCAAGTGCAATCACAAAGTCAATAAATATCAAGGGCTACATTAAGTTTAATTTTGTTGGCCCTTGTGGACTAGTGACTACCATGCTCACCTCTGGTTCCAAGGTTCACAGGATCGTGGATTTTTTCAAGGTGTAAAAATTCGGAGTATGGCTTCCTTTAGAAGGAAGTGAAGCCATGAGTTCTATGTTGTAAATTTATAGAATGTAAAAGAATCTCAAGCCTGAAATAATAGGTCTTTGAACAAAATTTGTCAGCCTTTTCAAGCCCAGATTTGTATTCCAACACTTAAATGAAATAATACCCTCATTGAATAGATAAATTGGTATCTACAGTATTATATGCTTTCTTAAAACATATTCCAAATAGTTTGAAATTTAAAATCAGACATTTGCTATACTCGATGTTAAAGTGCCTATAAACAAGAATGAAATAATTAAAAAAAATATTATTGTAATTTCCTTTGCTCCTAGCTCTAAGATTGCTTTTTGAAATATTAATTTAATATCAATTGATTTGGTGTTTACTTGATGAAAATCCATTATATATTTTTGTTTATATTGTATTGCTTAGTTTACATTTGTATATATATATATATATCCATCCATAATAATTCTGCCCGAGGGCAGATCTTTCACTGCAATCATAGCATTTTCATGCTATGCTTTGCAGCTTTACTAGGGAATTATAGGTGTGGTAGCTTCCCATTGCTTTCCACACTGGTGAAGGATGGTGATGATAATGATGACCAGATGATTTTTCGGGGGACTGTTGGGCCCTTAGCTTCCTGACATTTGTCTTACAGGTGAGGAAAAACCTCACCCAGGAGCCTGTCCCGACTGGGAATCGAATCCGGGCTCGCTGCGTGACAAGGCAGCACGCTACATCGAGACCACAGCGGTATACTGTATATATATATATATATATTTGAGTATACAGATAAATAGAAAATTTATTTGTATTTTTGACATTCGTCTGAAGAAGATATAGTGTATTGAAACAGCTATTACAAATGTTAAATAAAATATTTATATGAAAATCATATAAAACTTTGATATTTTTATTTATTAATATATTAATTTTATTTTCATTTCAGATAGAACATGCACCTGCGTCTAGCCCTGGGGCAAAATTGGTGAAGCTAGCCGACAAATTATATAATCTTCGAGATTTAGAACGTGTTCCACCTCAAGGATGGTCTGCCGAACGTGTACAAGAATACTTCAACTGGGCTCAAAAAGTTGTTAATGGCCTCAGAGGCACAAACAAAAATTTAGAAGATAAGTTAGATAAAATATTTAAAAATCACTGTAATAGCTGATGTATATGGAAATTATTTTATATTAAATTATTGGTCAACAATCATTACCATTAGTTATATAAGTGTTATTTGGGTTGACAACTTTAGAGTTCTACTGAAGAATTCACATTCCATATTGTTTGTATATTTGGGGTATCTGGAGCTTGTTTCGAAAATATACCAAATACATCTCAACAAATTCACAGGAAATGGAAAAAATCAATATGTTGTACATTTTACTGTAAAACACTATTTCCCAATTCCTCTAGTAATGAGATTTGCTACTTGTTAGTAATAGCCTTAAAATATATTAGCATGGCTTGTCATGAATGAATAACTCACATTTATATTTGAAAAGAAAAATATACGCTTAGACTGGGGTTTGAACCCAGGACCTTTGACTTTCTATGTCAATGCTCAGATGCAAGAGATATCAAATTAAATGTGAGTTGATGTTTTTATTATTAATTTAACACTTCTCACTGAAGGATAAATTATATTTGAAGAGAAAAACTCTCGCCCATACCGAAACTCAAACCTGGGACATTTGGCTTTCTACGCCAATGCTCTACCATCTGAACTCGCCCCGGTAACTCAGATGGAAGAGCATTGACATAGAAAGTCAAAGGTTCTATGCCAATGCTCTACCATCTGAACTCGACCCGGTAACTCAGATGGAAGAGCATTGACATAGAAAGTCAAAGGTCCTGGGTTCAAACCCCAGTCTAGGCGTATATTTTTCTTTTCAAATATAATTTGTCCATCATTAAGATGTTTAAAAACGAATAATATTAAAACTCACATTTATTTTTGAAGAGAAAAATTCTTGCCAAGACTGAGACTCGAACCCAGAACCTTTGGCTTCCTAGGCCAATGCTATACCATCTGAGCTACCGGGGCGAGTTCAGATGGTAGAGCATTGGCGTAGAAAGCCAAAGGTCCCAGGTTTGAGTTTCGGTCTGGGGGGGAATTTTTCTCTTCAAATATAATTTATCCTTCAGTGAGAAGTGTTAAATTAATAATAAAAACATCAACTCACATTTAATTTGATATATTTTGAAAATAGCTCCACACATAACACACACACACACACACACACACACACAGATACCCTAAATGTACAGAAATATTCTGAGGTAACATGAGTCTCAATTTCAAGCAAGAACTAGGAGTCCAATGGTCCACCACCCACCCACAATAGAAGTGTGTGGAAGGAGGCAGTGTGCAACATCAAGAAAGTGTGAACACTCAGTACCTAAACATAAGTACAAACAATATAAGATTTAAATTAAAATATTTTATACCTCACCTCATATCCAGTCAATATAAATGACAACCAATGTGCTAATCATACTTGTAGAATCAATTCATAAGTTGCGTGAAAGAAGACAAAAATGCACCATTAAAAAGTCAAAAATATTGAGTCCAAACTGAACAATATTGCCAACCTAAAATGTACTTAAATCACAAGAGTATGCTTGAACAGTGCTATCAGTTCATGTGGAGTTGCTCCCCAAATGAACCACAACAAATTTGAGCTCATCCCTCTTGTAGGAGGCCCTAGCTCTTTATGGGACACAGCGGTTTATTCATTCATTCAACATGAGTCTATTGTGTGTATACATTTTTTTCTCTGTTCCATTCTGTTATTTTATTTACCACCATCTACCTGGGAAAAAGTAATTGAGAAACCTGCAGATGGTATGAATAAAAAAATATCCAATCTGAGAGATTGTAAAGAGGTAAGATGATAATGATGACTAGAGCCCATATTTGTACGTGAAATGCTTGGTTTCTTTTTCTTTACCCATTAAAAAAGTATACGGAAATGATTTACATGTTAAGTGGCCCTTTCACAGACAATTTGAGCTGTTAAATTAATATTAAGAAGCTAAAGCTGTTACTATGATTGAAATAAGTATATTAAAGTACACTACTAAATTATTGTAATCAAATGGTAAAGAGAAAAATTTATGCCTGAACCGGGAATCGAACCCCGAACCTTCAGCTTTCCGTGCTGATGCTCTAACCATTGAGCTAATCCAGGCTTCCTTCCCATCCAAGCATAAATCCTTCCTTTACCTTACTGTCTTGGTCCCACATTCAAATGCTATGAATCATCATTCACAAATACACAATGAATGGCTTCTACCTGAAGAAGACATGAAGGGACTCCACATAGCTATAGCATTATTTATTAAATTAATATTAAGAAGCTAAAGCTGTTACTATGATTGAAATAAGTATATTAAAGTACACTACTAAATTATTGTAATCAAATGGTAAAGAGAAAAATTTATGCCTGAACGGGAATCAAACCCCGAACTTTCAGCTTTCCGTGCTGATGCTCTAACCATTGAGCTAATCCAGGCTTCCTTCCCATCCAAGCATAAATCCTTCCTTTATCTTACTGTCTTGGTCCCACATTCAAATGCTATGAATCATTATTCACAAATACACAATGAATGGCTTCTACCTGAAGAAGACATGAAGGGACTCCACATAGCTATAGCATTATTTATTAAATTAATATTAAGAAGCTAAAGCTGTTACTATGATTGAATAAGTATATTAAAGTACACTACTAAACTATTGTAATCAAAAATTTTTCTCAGCAGAGTACAAGCTGAGAACAACATTTACGGTCTAATGTGTTCATAGATACGACCCTTAATCACTCACCTCATATTTTCAGAAAATAATTCAATTGCAATGGATACTGCACATTGTGGAATTGCTGGAAATGTCACTACTGATTTTCTTGCCAAAAAAAAGCTCCAATCTAATTCAGAATACTACTAAAAGCTTACCTTTCACATCCATAAAAAGAATAATTAAAAACAAATATAAAATCAAACAAAACCAAGACCTATGTAATAAAGCCAAAGACAAAAAATGGAATATTTTAGTAAAGAAGCCAGATATTATTCCAGAAATTCCACGTAAAACTACAAAAGCAAAATTTAGACTGCTTACAGAACATGACTATTTGGCCAAACATTTATATAAAATAGGAATCTACACGAATCCAAATTGTCCTCTATGCAACAAAGACGAAGAAATGAACGAAGAACATCTACAAACCTGTGAAGTATTACCTGTTGGATCCACCATAGAGAAATATTGGAGAGCAAGAACGCTAATGGCTTCATTGCCAAGGCCCAGCATTTGAAAATAACAAACAACATATTGTGAAATTGGAAAAGTTTTTGTATCTAATGGTTTATTTTAGGAAGTAATATTTTGAGTTCTTTTAATCAAGTATTTTTTTTAGTCTGGGCAAGCTAAAGATGATATAGAAGATTATATCGAAACATGTTCGAGAACAAATCAACATTAAATTGAAGTAAGATGTTTCTAGACTCAAAAAAAATCTTGATTGGAAAAGTTTATTCCTCCAGTATATAAGATCCTAATTTAAAAAAAAAACTTGGTGTATATAATGAAAAGAATGAGTGAAAAGACTGACATGTATGTTATTTTTTTTACATGCTTTATATTAGCTTGACCTGTATCTATCTATGTAATGGAATCTATCAATGCGATTTTCACCCACTTAAAATCATTGGATCGACTTGAAACTTTGTATACTTGTAAAGGATCCACCA
>JASPKZ010009772.1:0-75000 GCA_030220185.1 Diploptera punctata
TTTTTTTTTTCTGGGGTCCTTCCTCACCTGTAAGACAAATGTCAGGTAGCTTTGGGGTCCAAAAGGTCCCCAAACATCATCTGGCCATCATCATGTACATTATAGAAAGCAACAGGAAGCTACCACACCTATAATTCCCTAGTAAACCTGCAAAGAATAGCATGAAAATACTATGATTGCAGTGAACGACCTGCCATAGGGCAGAACACTGTAAATAAAAATCTTATGAAATTGTTTAATTGTTTCTTTAGAGAATGTTAAGAGGATGAGGAAGGCCTACAACTCAATGCTATTAATAAGCTGTTAGTTTATGCTGACAATGTAATATTATTGGCCGATAGCGAGGAGATAGTAAAGGACAACACGCACACACTATTGAGTAACACTAAGGAATTAGGACTGGAAGTAAATATCAGTAAAACTAAATATATGGTCACATGTAGAAATACATTATATAATGGAAATGGACAGTTAATGACAGATGAGGGAAAGTTTGAGGAAGTGGCTGAATTCAAATACCTAGGAACAATAATCACAAATAGGAATGAGATGCACAAAGAAATTAGAAATAGGCTCAATTCTGGAAATGCGTGCAATTATGCATTGCAGAGACTCTTGATGTCCCAACTCCTTTCAAAAAAATGTTGAACTGAAAATATATGAAACTATTATTCTACCAGTTATATTATATGGGTGCAAAACATGGACTCTTACATTAAGGGAGGAAATGAGATTACGAGTTCTTGAGAATAAAGTTCTTAGGAAAATTTTTGTACCAAAGAGAGATGAACATACAGGTGAATGGAGAAGACTACATAACAATGAACTACATGGTCTTTATAGGAAGCCGGATGTGATAACAATTAAGTCTCGTAGACTGAATTGGGCAGAACATGTTGTGCATATGGAGAATGAAAGACGTGAATGGAAGCTTCTTGTAGGAAAACCAGAGGGAAAACGCCCAATTGGTAGACCAAGAATGAGGTGGGAGAACAACATTAACTATGATTTGAGGGAAGTAGATTATACAGGGAATAATTGGAAAGCATTAGCTCAGGATAGGGATGTATGGAGAACTTATGTCTGTGCAGGCATGAACCTACAGGTTTGATAATGCCAGTAAGTAAGTAAGCAAGCTATGTGTAGATTATGTTGGAAATTGTATGAAAGATTCACATTGCCTATTGGTCAAAGGTTCTGCCTACAGTTCAAGAGGTCTCAGATTCAATTCCTGATCTAACAACAAGCATTTTTCTGAAAGAGAATTATTACAGTGATATCCCATACAATGCAACTTGGATTAAGTTTTGGTTTGAGGACACTCCTGATGTCACAAACACAATAATGATTAAAAATATATTTTAATATAATAAATTTGGGAATTTTAACATTATGAGGTTTTGTTAATAAGGATCAAATGAATCTTGAATTTTACTTAACTCATACTTCTATGTTTTTTTTAAACACAGCACCGCAGTATCGGAGAACAATCTTCCCAATCTTTCCCAGTTGTGAAAACAGCTGACGATGGGGAAGATTGTTCTCTGATATTGCAGTGCTGTGTAAGAAAAACATAGAAGTATGAGGTAAGAAGAATTCACGATATATTTAAGGTAAATTCTACAAGTTATTTATAATTATATTATTTTTAGTCTGATCACAATATTAATGTTGATTTGTTCTTGGACATATTTCAAAACAATTCTGTTTTAACGTCAGCTTGTCCAGACTGGTTTGATTTATGTTGTACACCCTGGATGTCGACATCAGCTCCATCCTGTGGTTGGCCAAAGAACCTCCGAACAAGGTCATGCTCCCTCGGTATTTCAAAATTCATAACTCTGTTTTTGTTCTTCTAAATATAGATTTTTTCCCAAATAGTCAGCTCTTTTGTATTTCTAACTGTTTTAATAATTTAGTGTCTGAATTTATATTATGTTTTCAGACCAAACATGAGCAGCAACTGCAGATTTTCAATTTCCCATTTTTAATATTTGTGTGTTCTTTGGTTCTAAATAACTGCAATTTAAATAAAGTAATAAAAACCAACAAAAATGAAAAAAACTGATAAAAGTAAAAAGTCAGGAATATATCAAATTGAATGCATGGATTGTGAAAAAAAAAATATATATATTATATATATATAGGAAAAACAAAAAGAAATCTAAAAATTAGAACCAAAGAACATATAAGAAATATTAAAAATGGGGAAATAGAAAAATCTGCAGTTGCTGCTGATGTTTGGTCCGAAAAACGTAATATAAATTCAGACACTTACTTACTCACTGGCACTATCGAACCTGTAGGTTCATGGCCGCGCGCGACATAAGCTCTCCATACATCCCTATCCTGAGCTAATGCTTTCCAATCATTCCCTGTATAATCTACTTCCCTCAAATCATAGTTAATGTATTCTCTCATCTCATTCTTGGTCTACCAACTGGGTGTTTTCCCTATGGCTTTCTACAAGAAGCTTCCATGCAAGTCTTTCATTCCCCATACGTGCAACATGTCCTGCCCATCGCAGTCTACGAGATTTCACTGTTCTTATTATATCTGGCTTCCTATAAAGACCATGTAGTTCATTGTTATGTAGTCTTCTCCATTCACCTGTCTGTTCATCTCTCTTTGGTCCAAAATGTTCCCAAGTACTTTATTCTCAAATACTTGTAATCTCCTTTCCTCCCTTAAGGTAAGAGTCCATGTTTCACACCATATAATATAACTGGTAGAATAATATTTTCAGTTTAACGTTTTTTGAAATGAGTTGGGACATCAAGAGTCTGTGCAATGTATAATAGCAAGCATTTCCAGAATTGAGTCTGTTTAATTTCTTTGGTCATCTCATTCCTATTTGTGATTATTGTTCCTAGGTATTTGAATTCAGCCATTTCCTCAAAATTTCCCTCATTTGTCATTAGCTGTCCATTTCCATTATATAATGAATTTCTACGTGAGACCATATATTTAGTTTTACTGATATTTACTTCCAATCCTAATTTCTTAGTGTTACTCAATAGTGTGTGCGTGTTGTCCTTTAGTATCTCCTCGCTATCGGCCAGTAATACTACATCATCATAAGTAATGCCACGAGTGATTTCCAAATTATCGATAAATTCACGACTCACGAAGTGAGGAGTGAATTTATCTAGAGAATTTGGAAATCAAGAGTGGCATTTGTTAGGACTATTTAACGAATAAAATTAAGCTGTTTACTCACAAATCATTATTTAACTATAGTTATTTTAAAATATTTATATATTTAATGTAAACGGCGATGTTTGAAAACAAATGAGAAAACGATAGGTACGCTTCTACTGCTTCTTTTGTTTATCACTGCAACCAGATCATACTATTTATTGCCAAAAGAACGTAATATTGTAAGGAGGAGCTTTCTTTAATATGGTAATTATAACACTGATAAATATTTGGTGAAACACGACTCTGATTGGTTGTAAAACAGAAATCATTGAAACGTGATTGGTCATTGACTCCCATTTGGGGCATGAGTTAAATAGTCAGCATAAACTAACAGCTTATTAATACCATTGAATTGTAAGCCTTCCTCATTCTCTAAAGATTTAATGGCATGCTCTAGTACAAAATTAAATAGTAGAGGAGATAGTGCATATCCTTGCTTCAACCCATTCTGGATTTCAAAAGTGTCTGAAAACTGTTTGCATACACACACCCTACTCTTTGTGCCATTTAGACACATTCGTATAAGTCTAACTAACTTTTTAGGAATTCCGAACTCCAGCAAGATCTATATACTTCTCCCTCTTATTTGAATCATATGCTTTTTTGAAGTCTACATATAGTTGATGTACAGTACCATTATATTCCCATTTCTTTTCTAAAATCTGTCATATACTAAAAATCTGATCTGTTGTAGACCCGTTTCTTCTAAATGCACATTGATGATCTCCTAGAATGTCATCAATATAGGGAGTAAGTCTGCTTACTAATATATTTGTAAGAATTTTGTACGAAGTTGAAAGTAATGAGATGCCCTGTAGTTGTTGCAATCAGTTTTATCTCCTTTCTTGTAAATTGGTACGATAATTGATTCCTTCCGTTCATCAGGAAGAGCTTCTTTTTCCCAAATCATACTAAGCAACCAACGTATCTCGTACATTAAATTCAGACACTAATATTAAAACAGTTAGAAAATACAAAAGAGCTATTTGGGAAAAAATCTATATTCAGAAGAACAAAAACAGAGTTATGAATTTTGTAATACCGACGGAGCATGACCTTGTTTGGAGGTTCTTTGGCCAACCACTGGATGGAGCTGACATCGACATCCAGGGTGTGCAACATAATGCATCATAAATCAAACCAGTCTGCACAAGCTGATGATAAAACAGAATTGTTTTGAAACATGTCCAAGAACAAATCAACATTAATATTGAGGTAAGATGATCAGACTAAAAATAATATAATTCAATAACCTCAAAATATCACTTCCTAAAATTAAATATTATCTATAAGTTATGTTGCAAAACCAAGTTTTTAACATTGTATAAATGAAGAGTCAAAGAAATATATGAAGGTCCTTTAATAGAATAAAAAAAATTAAGTTATAAACTTACTTTAAATTATTAAAATTCATTGGAGAACGTTTTGTTTAAATAACTCACCTCATAGGATTCATGCTTCCATGATACCGCGGTTTCAAACACAGTCGTGTTCGTCTTCAGCCCTAACTCCGACTGACGGAATTCTTCGGCCATCAACTGTTCTATTGTCGCCATCTTCAGTGCTGCCATCTATGGTTGAATTTATGAACTTCAAAATCAAAGTAATTTCGTTAGGGATATCAAAATTCATTGATCAATCTTTATTTTTCCCTAACGAAATTACTTTTATTTCAAAGTTTATAAATTCAACCATAGATGGCAGTAATAGAACAGTTCACGGCAGAAAGAACTTCGTCAGTTGGAGTTATGGCTGAAGATGAACACGACTGTGTTTGAAACTGCGGTATGATGGAAGCATGAATCCTGTGAGGCGAGTTGTTTAAACAAAATGTTCTCCGATGAATTTTAATGATTTTACCTCATAATGTTTACTTCCCAACATTAATTTAATATAAAAACTTACCCTTATGAATTGCGTAAGTCTGGTGAAGGCAGGCATCAGGATCAGTGGTTGATGAATGCCGTAGCATTCAGTAAGATTCATACTGACCGCATTTCTGATGTCTGCAAATACTGTTAATTTAAACCCATGCTCCATTAGGTACTCCACTGCTGTGTTGTAATCTGGCATTTCATTATTTTCACTCAAAATAATGCCTACGGCATAAGAGTTGCTTTGTTTCATTCCCTGCAAAATAAAAATTTATTACAGCAACAACACATCTAGTGAGAGGTTTTCCTCAGGTTTTACATGTAATGTAAGTTACAGTGGTGGTAACTTATTTTATGAGAAATTAAACACAAACTTAAAGCAGAAAATTCATGTTGCCATTCAGTTCAATGCCTCCTGTCTTCTCTGCTTTTGTCTAAAAAATGTAAACATTAAAATTTATAAAATGCAACCCTTTTCCTATGACTATTTAACTCATGCCCCAAATGGCAGTCAATGACCAATCATATTTCAATGAATTTTGATTTACAACCAATCACTGTTGTTTTTCACCTCATTTTATCACTTTCATTTTATCAAGTGTCTCCAAGATTGTATATATAGTGCACGAATGTAACCTTATTCTGCTTGCGCGATATAATAGAAAAACATTTGTAGCAATTGATTATACCATAAAAAAGAAGAAACCACTGCAGTGCACTGTTTGCACTTTCTTAAATGTATTATTTCCCAGGAATTAACATTACAGAAAAATATAATTGACATATTTACATCATAGGACATCAGAAATTAATTAATAACCTGTAATGATGTTTCATTTTTCCTCCACTAGGGTGCATTCTTACAATATTGTGATTCTATTTGGCAATAAATATGATCTGGTTGCAGTGATACACAAATGAAATGTAACATTTCTCATTTGTTTTCAAACATTGCCATTTACATAAAATATAAAAATATTTTAAAATAACTACATTTAAACAATGATTTGTGAGTAAACAGCTTGGTTTTATTCGTTAAATAGTCCTAAAAAATGCCACTCTTTGTTTCCAAATTTTCTAGATAAATTCGCTCCTTTGCGAGTTCTGAATTTATTGATGATATGGAAATCACTCGTGGCATTACTTACTTACTCACTCACTCACTCACTCACTCACTCACTCACTCACTCACTCACTCACTCACTCACTCACTCACTCACTCACTCACTCACTCACTCACTCACTCACTCACTCACTCACTCACTCACTCACTCACTCACTCACTCACTCACTCACTCACTCACTCACTCACTCACTCACTCACTCACTCACTCACTCACTCACTCACTCACTCACTCACTCACTCACTCACTCACTCACTCACTCACTCACTCACTCACTCACTAACTCACTCACTCACTCACTCACTCACTCACTCACTCACTCACTCACTCACTCACTCACTCACTCACTCACTCACTCACTCACTCACTCACTCACTCACTCACTCACTCACTCACTCACTCACTCACTCACTCACTCACTCACTCACTCACTCACTCACTCACTCACTCACTCACTCACTCACTCACTCACTCACACTATCGAACCCGTAGGTTCATGGCCGCGCGGACATAAGCTCTCCATACATCCCTATCCTGAGCTAACGTTTTCCAATCATTCCCTGTATAATCTACTTCCCTCAAATCATAGTTAATGTTGTTCTCCCACCTCATTCTTGGTCTACCAACTGGGCGTTTTCCCTCTGGCTTTCCTACAAGAAGTTCCCATGCAAGTCTTTCATTCCCCATATGCGCAACATGTCCTGCCCATCGCAGTCTACGAGACTTAACTGTTCTTATTATATCTGGCTTCCTATAAAGACCATGTAGTTCATTGTTATGTAGTCTTCTCCATTCACCTGTCTGTTCATCTCTCTTTGGTCCAAAAATTTTCCTAAGAACTTTATTCTCAAATACTCGCAATCTCCTTTCCTCCCTTAAAGTAAGAGTCCGTGTTTCGCACCCATATAATATAACTGGTAGAATAATAGTTTTTTTTTTGAGAATAAAGTACTTAGGAATAAAGTACTAGTTCTGTAATGGAGAAGAATTGTGCAAACTCCAAAATGAGGGACTCCATAATTTGTAACTATTTAATAGATGGTTAAAAGTGACATTGTTTCTCTGTTCCCAATTTCCAATTCCTTCAGTGTAAGCAAAACTTTCAATTCAATCCCCTTCCTTTCATATCAATCTTCCAACTGTGATAAGTTTGTCGCAATCGCTTTCTTTCTGGTGATATCCATTCTATAATTTTCTTCGATAATCTTGTGTTGTCCATCCTAACTGTGCGCCCATACTGCTTGGAATGCCTCTTCTGAAATTTAGGGAAGATATCTCATCTCACCTCCCATAGCTTCTCTTATTTGTATCTTCGGTATTTATATAATCTTGTGTTTTACATTGTACTAAAAATCCATAATTTGTAGTGTATTAATATTAACTGAGGAATTTAGTCGAAGGACTGTTAAGGGCAGGTCATGAAAATTGAATGGGTGACAATAAATCTTCTCTTGTTCTTATTCATAATTTGTAGGCTTTTCATTCTGTTTGTTTCCAAAATCACTCCTTGGAGGAAGACGTATTGGATGTGCATTCACTCTCTATCCATCTCTTGGCTGGTCTTCCTCTTGTTCTTCTCCCGTCCATTGTCTATCTTCTTTAGCTCTTTTTGCAAGTTGGTTGTCTTCCATTCTTTCTATATGACCTCTCCAATATTTTGGTCTATCTATAATAAATTTTGTTATGTCTTGAATATGACATTTGATCCGAATTTCTGTGTTGTGTGTATCTTGCCAAATAATTTTTTCCCTGAATAGTTTTAATATCTTCAATTCACATGTGTTTATTATTTGTTTAGTTGACAGTAAATGTGGTTTCAAAATTTTTATTATGAAATCATTAATAGAGAATGCAATTAAGAGGACATAAGTGACATAACATTTGGATGCTAGAGAAATTAATATTGTAGTATTGAAGTGGATTAAGGTGAACATAATACTTTCAATGCAAAAGGGGATATGTAAAAAAAATTTAGAAAAACCTGGGACATTTTAAAAGAAGGTGGGACTTTAACAAAAAAAAAACAAGTTATTTTCTTTTCACCACGACACTGTTGCCAATGCAAATTTATAAGAATCAACCATTCACAAATAAAAAACCACCAAAGTCATTGTTTATTAATGTTTAAAAATATTTATTTATCGCAACAAGGGGTATAAACATCTACTAAATCTCCTTCATCCAAGTTAAAATTTTATTTCTCCACCACCAAAGTACCAGAATCAGCAGGAAATCTCCAACATTGGCTGCACTGACTATGGATTGATAATTTGAAAAATGTAGCATTATAACTATACTGCTCAAAAAAATTAGGGGATATTGTAGAATAACCTATTAAGACTATGTTTTTTGGAATAGTATTAGATGCAATCACTTTCTATTACTCCAAGATAATATAAATAAGAGTTTGAAGTTGTTACGTAACCTCGGTACCACACCAGAGGGTAGTGTGTGTACTCTTGATGTGAAAGGGTGGTGTGGGGGTGAATGTTTGAATGTTTTTTTGCTGTTTTTAAATCCAGTCCAGTTTTCAGTTAGTGAATGACTTGCCTTAGGGACAGTAATGCCTCGACAACGTGATTTATCTGAACCAATGGCTTGGAGGGCCATAGGAAGGATGGAAGCTGGACAGACACAACAAGAGGTGGCACAAGCCATTGGGGTGTCTCAAAGCGTGATTTCCAGACTTTGGAATCATTTTCAAAGAACATACTGTTCACAGAAGAGCCGGACAAGGTCGACCAAGGGCAACAACAGCAAGGGATGACCGTTACCTCTTGTTAACAGCCCGTCAGAATAGACAGCAGAATGCAACTCAACTGAGAAATACACTTCAAACAGCAACAGGATGCAGGGTGTCAACTCAAACTGTCCCTAATCGACTGCATGGAAGTGGTCTCTATGCCCGTAGGCCCATGGTGTGTACCAGGTTAACTCCACAACACCGTAGAGATCGCAGAAACTGGGCGGAGGAACATCGTGGGTGGAGGCATGCTGAATGGAGATCAGTTCTTTTTTTCTGATGAGTCGCGATTCAACGTGGAATGTGATAGTCGGCGTGTATTCATCTGGAGAGAAAAAGGGACACGAAACAATCCAGCTTTTGTACGTGAAAGATCCCCATATGGTGGCGGTGGATTGATGGTGTGGGCAGGAGTCAGTAGTGGTGGACGTACGGACCTCTACGTCATCCAAGGTGGTACTTTGACTGCGGTAAGGTGTAGAGATGAGATTCTCCGGCCTTTTGTCGTGCCTTATGCTGGTGCCATAGGTGATTCTATTCTTTTTATGGACGATAATGCACGACGCCTCAGAGCTGGCTTGGTGGAAGTGGAGGGTATCGAGCGTATGCAATGGCCAGCTTCCTCCCCGGACTTAAATCCGATTGAGCATGTGTGGGATGCATTAGGCAGGTGCATTGCAGGCAGACCAGCACCTCCCACAATGGTTCCAGAGCTGCACATTGCTCTTATGGAAGAGTGGCCACGTATCCCCCAAGAACTCATTGCTAACCTCATTGCATCAATGTCACACAGGTGTGAGGCAGTGCTGGCCATTCAAGGAGACCATACACCATACTAAAGAAACATTTTCACCCATGTTAATGTTGCTTTGTTTGTTTGCCATATTCCTAATCAGGATCTCTTTGACATCTGGTGTGGTACAGAGGTTACGTAATGACTCCAAACTCTTGTTTACATTCTTTTGGAGTAATAGAAAGTGATTTCATCTAATACTGTTCCTAAAAACATAGTCTTAATAGGTTATTCTACAATATCCCCTAATTTTTTTGAGCAAAGTGTATGTATGAGAATAAAGAAACAAAGATTATAGACCAAACAGTGCATCATGGTCATACAACTGGTGCCCTCTAACATTTATATTTATAATAATTATATAGTAAAGCATAAAACTAAAGTTGCCATTCATAAATGCATTGACAAAGCATCATCGCAAAAGCAGAAAATGAGTGTCCCCAAAAAAACTCTCAGGACACAGGAACATTTTCCAAAAAAACAGGACTCTCCCGGGAAAAGCAGGACAAATGGACACCCTAAAGTGGATTCAATTTACAGAGCAAGGGGAGGCCTCACTGAATATGACTTCAAATCTTGTGGTTTAATCACCCTTAGAATTAATATATTATTTAATCACTTGCTTTCTAACTCAGTAATGAACAATGCAATTAAAATCTGAGCATGAGAAAGTTGACAATTTTTGTTTAAATATCTCTTATTTCAGGCTTGAGTTTATTTTATGTGCCATAAATTTATAATACAGGACATACAGCTCAATTTGCCTTCCACAGAAAATCTTAATTAACTACCTAGCAGAGGTTCATTCCTTTTTTTTTTTTAATACTCCACACATTCTTATCCTGAGCTTATGTTTTCCCAACATTCCCTGTATTTCAGTCCTCAAATCATGGTTAATGAACAACTTCGTTCTTGGCTTATTTATTAGGTTCATTCCCTATGGATTTCCTGAGAGAATGAACCACTTCATACTTGGCTTACTTATTAGGTTCTTTCCTCATGGATTCCCTATGAGAATGAACCACTTCATTCTTGGCTTACTTATTAGGTCCTTCCCCTATGGATTTCCTATGAGAATGAACCACTTCATTCTTGGCTTACTTATTAGGTTCTTTCCTTATGGATTTCTTATGATAATGGACCACTTCATTCTTGGCTTACTTATTAGGTCCTTTCCCTATGGATTTCCTATGAGAATGAACCACTTCATTCTTGGCTTACTTATTAGGTTCTTTCCATATGGATTTCTTATGAGAATGAACCACTTCATTCTTGGCTTACTTATTAGGTTCTTTCCTTATGGATTTCTTATGAGAATGGACCACTTTATTCTTGGCTTACTTATCATTCTTGGCTTACTTATTAGGTCCTTTCCCTATGGATTTCCTATGAGAATGAACCACTTCATTCTTGGCTTACTTATTAGGTTCTTTCCCTATGGCTTTCCTGTGAGAAATTTTCATGCCCATCTTTCATTTCTCATTCGTCCCTTATGCCCTGTCCATTACAGTCTTTGAGGCATAACTGTTCTAACTACACATGTTTTCTCATAAATATTTTGTAGCTCATTGTTGTGTAGTTTTCTCCATTTACTTGTCTGTTCATCTCTCACTTGTAAGCACTTTATTCTCAAAAACTCATAATAATTATTCGTCCTCTCTTAAATTAAGGGACCATGTAGCACAACTGGAAGTACTATCCTTTTATATATTTTTGATTTAACACTTTTTGAGAAAAACTAGAATGGCAAGAGTCCCTGTAATGCATAATACCATATGATTTCAAGAATTGTGCCTATGTTTCATTTCTTTCTGTACCTCATTATTCCTAAGTATTTGAATTCTGGCAATTCTAAAAAAAAGATGCCCTTATTTTTTTGTTTTAATTGTCCATTCCCAATTAAATATGTATTTTTAAGTATGACCATGCATTTATTTTTATTATTTATTTCTAGCCCCAATTTCTTAGTGTTATTTAATAGAATGTGTGTGTTGGCTTCTTCTTCTTCTTCGTCAGGCTCTACGACTTCCAGTGGAATGTCTTGGCCTTCTCAACCAGTTTACGCCACTTCTTCCTATCTTGTGCAGTGGATTTCAAATCAAAAATCCCCATCTCTCTCAAATCTTCAATTACGTCATCTTCCCATCGATCCTTGGGTCTTCCCCTTGGTCTTGTTCCTTGTGGCTTCCAATTCAAAATATCATTCGGCAATCTTCCCTTTGGCATTCTTAGTGTATGTCCAAACCATTGTAATCTTTTGGATTTGATGAAACTAACTATATTTTCTTTATTATTCTTGAGGTATAATTCGTCATTCCTTCTCAACCTCCAATTTCCATTTTCCTTTACTGGACCTAGCACTCTTCTAAATATTTTCCTCTCAAACGTTAATAGTCTTTGTTTATCTGCTTCTTTTAGTACCCAGGTTTCAGCTCCATAACATATGATTGGTCTTATTATTGCTGTATATAATTTGAATTTAACATTTTTTGATATTAATTTGCTTTTGAATATATCAAAATTAGCAAAATATGCTTTATTCCCTTGTGATATTCTTGTTTTGATCTCTTCTTCAACAGTATTATTATCGTTTAGTATTGTACCTAGGTACTTAAAGGAGTTAATTTGATCAATACAGTCACTGTTTATAGTTAGTTCAGTCAAATTTGTTTTATTTCTCATACATCTTAAATATTTTGTTTTATTTAGATTGATTACAAGCCCATATTTTATACTTTCATTTTTCAATTTGTCAAAGGTTTCCAGTAGGGAATTTTTTGTTCTTGCTGTTATTATTACATCATCAGCATATGCAAGACACTGTTTTAGTCTTGTTGAAATATTTCCTCTTAGATCAAGTTGTTTTAAGACCATATCCATTACTATACAGAATAATGTCGTAGATAAAGGATCTCCCTGTTTGACCCCAGAGTTTACTTCAATCGCATCGCTGAGTGTGTTGCTACATTTTAATCTTACTTTGGTATCTATCAAGGTTAAAGCTATTAATTTTATTAGTTTTTGAGGTATCTCATATTCACTTAGACTTTCAATTATTTTGTTTCGATGTACAGTATCAAAAGCTTGGGAGTAATCAACAAATATATTATATAAGTTAATATTGTATTCGTGACATTTCTCAAAGATTTGTTTCATTACAAAGATATTGTCTATTGTTGATCTGTTTGGTCTGAATCCTGCTTGGGCCTCACTCATTTTCCCATCTATTATTTCTAAAAGTCTATTGTTTAATATAATTGCAAAAATCTTGTATGCTATGTTCAAGAGAGTTATAGGTCTGTAATTATTACATAACAGTTTATCTCCTTTCTTGAACACAGGACAGATAATTCCTTCATTCCAGGTTGTCGGTATTTCTTCTTTATTCCAAATATTGAGTATTAGTTTATGTATTTTTTGTTTTAATGTTCGTCCTCCATGTTTAATTAATTCTGGTGGAATATTATCAGGACCAGCCGATTTATTTGATTTTAAATTTTATATAATATAACATAGTTCGTTCCACGATGGAGGTTGTATTGTTTGTGAGTTGGGAAAGTTTGGAGTTTCTGGTATAGTAATTCTTGTTTGATTATCTTTATGGAAGATTTCGGTGAAAATATTCTTTCCATCTTTGAAGAATTTGTTCTTTTTGTGTTAGGATATTACCTTCATTATCTCTGCATAATAAAGAACCTGCTTTGTATTTTTGGAAACTCTTTACATCTTTGAAGAATTTCCTGGTTTCATTTTTCTTATAATTTAGTTCTATTGAATTGAGTTTCATATTAAGCCATGTTCGTTTTTCTTCTTACATAACTTATTTGCTTCATTCCTTTTGATTTTATAACTTTCTTGATTCATTCTTGTGTTCATTAGTAATTTTTTCTGCCTTGCTTCATTCTTCTGTTTTATGGCTTCTTTACATTCTTCATCCCACCATTCGTTGCGTGGTTGGACTTCTTGTTTCATTATGGTGACATTAGCTGATTCTTTAATTGCTTGTTGTATTGAGTTCCATTCTTCGTTAATATCATCTTTTTCATCTAATTTAATCAGATTTTCATATAACGTCTTACCATATCCTTTTAATTAGCAGCATTCTGTAAATTATTTTGATTCCATTTAATATTTATCTCCTGTTTCTTTTTGTTTTTATAGATGGTTGGTAATGATTGTTTCATTATCACTTTCACTAAAAAGTGATCTGAATCTATATTTGGTCCTCTGAGGGATCTTACATCTTCTATCAGTTCATGTTTATTACCATTAGTCAGAACATGATCAATTTGGTTTATGGTATTGTTATCAGGTGATTGCCATGTACCCTTGTGTATTTCTTTATGTTGAAATTGTGTACTCATGACTTTAAGGTTGTTCACAGTTGCAAAATCACATAGCAGTTCACCATTTGTGTTAGTTTGTTCATGAAGAGTATGTTTTCCAGTTACTGAGCTGAATGATTCTTCTTTGCCTAATTTGGCATTGAAGTCTCCAAGCACTATCACTGTGTCGCTTGTAGGAATTTTGTCCATTACTTTTTGTACTACATTGTAAAAAATTTCTTTAGTTTCGATATCTTTATCTTCAGTTGGTGCATAACAATTTACTAGTGTAAAATTATTATATTTTCCCCTAATGTGCAGTTTACATACTCTTTCATTAATATGAACAAAATCTATAACGTGATTCTGCAATTTCTTCATGACTAAAAAACCTGTTCCAGCTTGTCCGATTTGTTTTCAGTTCCAGAGTAATACAATGTATAATCTTGTTTGTTGATTATTCCGCTTTGAGCCCACCTTATCTCTTGTAAGGCTATTATATTGAGATTAGTTCTTCTGATTTGATCGACTAATTCTTGTAGTTTTCCGGGTTTTAATAAAGTTTTGACATTCCAAGTACCTAACTCTAGTTTATTCATAGTCCTTTTTCTCTGCTGTGGTCGTCTTCTTTGCTTCTGTCCGGCTGTACTGTGTTGAGATGATGTAGCGGGAAAGTTTTTTACAGTGATAGGTTGCTGGCCTAACGCCCAACCCCCAGCTCGGAGGACCGTGTGTTGGCTTCACTACCTGATAATACATCATCATCATCATCATCCTGTCAGGTATTAGTCCTAGAAGAACTGTTACGGCCTGAGAAAGTGGTTTTTGTGCCATCTTTTCATAGGTCGACCAAGTGACCGTTTCCTATTTGGACAGTAGTTCATTATTGCCCTGGGGATCCTGGATCTAGCCATTCTTGAGACATGTTCCTTCCAGTTTAGCTGATATCTGGAGATGTAGTCCAGTATTGGTGACACATTAAGTTCTTGATGGATTTCTACATTTTTCTTTCGATCCTATTTGGTATAGCCAGCTGTTCGGCGCATAAATCTCATCTCACAAGCTGTTAGTCTGCTTTCATCTCTCGTCCTTACGCTTCACTCCCATAACATAGGACTGGTCGAGCCATTATTTGATAAAGACGAGTACGAGTTGATTTTTGCACTAATGAAGGTTTTAAAACTCTATTAATGATTCCCGTTGATTTGTTGAATTTCACAATTTTCTCTGATAAATCCAAGTTTTCAACAAAAGAGAGTTTATATCCCAAATAAGGAAACTCACTAACTCTCGCTACAATTTTGTTATTTAAACAAATTTTGCTTGGTATTGGGGATTTTCCGCAAAAGGCAATAATACATCATCAGGTAATTAATGTCATTCTGGTGAATTTCCTCTTTATAATCTAAAGATTTGATTGTGTCTTCTGGTAAAAAAAAAATGAATAGCAGAGCATATTCATAGCCTTGCTTTAACCCATTGTGAAATTCAAAAGAAAAAAGTCCTATTGAGAATTTTAATGCCATGAAAAATTCCATTGACTTCAGACAGATTCAAACCTGCAAAGTTTGGAACCAATGACAAGGATGGTAATAACTAGTCCTTCAGTTTGGAATAGGATTTCCTATGAACCAAAGTATTTTTGGATCTCTTTTGTTGAAATCTTATAAATTCTGTACTTAACCCCTTTATCAGTAAGTTATGAAAAACAGCAGATTCTAATAATGGTACTGACAATTTATAGAGTAAAAAAACTTTAAAACACTATTCACACAACACACAAAGATTTTAAATTGGAAGAAGAATTCTTGAGATTAGTAAGACTGACATGTGTCGTTGGTTAATTCCTATGAGAATGAACCACTTCGTTCTTGGCTTACTTATTAGGTTCTTTCCTTATGGATTTCCTATGAGAATGAACTTCATTCTTTAATTCTTGAGATTAGTAAGACTGACATGTGTCATTGGTTAATTCCTATGAGAATGAACCACTTCGTTCTTGGCTTACTTATTAGGTTCTTTCCTTATGGATTTCCTATGAGAATGAACTTCATTCTTGGCTTGGATTTAAAATTGGAAGAAGAAATCTTGAGATTAGTAAGACTGACATGTGTCGTTGGTTAATTCGAGAGTTAATAATAAAATTGTTGTTGCATCAGAACAAAGCAGATTTTAAACACCTGAACAGTGAATCATATCTTTGAGGTATATGCAGAAAATTTGCTGAGATTTAAAATATGAGGTCTTTTTTTTTTAAATTTTTTTTTCAGCATGTTCCATCACAAAGAAAGTAATACTACATGCTTTAATTAAAAAAAATATTTACATAAAATTATTTGCAAAAAACATTTATCTTGTTTTCATTAATTTTCTATGGTCACTTGTAATTTTTTATCTTTTTTTTCCACTCATTGAATTGGTTTCGTTTTGCTCTATAGCTTGCAGCTATGAATTTTAATTGTCCAAATGATAATTCAATTACCACCTTGTGTTCTTCTGACAATTGATTCATTTGAAGAGCATCAATTTGCTTGTTTGATACAATGATTGCTGCTCTCTTTACCCCTACTGGAGGTAAGATTTTATGTCTTTTAGATATTCCTGATACTTTATTTAGATATAAATAGGGCTCTTGTAAATAAGTGATATCTATATTTTGTTTAATAATTAGTTGGTCTAAATTAAAGGTAGCTACCTTCGAATTTTTCAAATTAATCTGCACATTTATGGAATGTGGTGTTATTTGTTTAGATTTTTCTATTGGTGGAGCCATTAGTAATCTGTGCTTTCTTTATATTTTCTTATGACTGCAAGCAAGCATGGACAGTTTTTGTCTAGGGATGAATATAAGAGGTGTGAAGTAGTATAGTTGGATAAGGCAAATCACTATAAGCTGAAAGGTTGGGTTCATGTCCTGATGAAGTCATGCATTTTAAACTGGCAGCACTATAGTCAGATTTCCTACATAGGCGGAGCCTAATATTCTCTTTCTCCAAGGACCACCTAAGTTTATAGTGGGTCTACTTTACTTTATCTTTTATTAATGTTAACTGATTCAATAACTGTCAGTATCTAACCTAAAGGTTCATGGCTTGCATACATAACTTTTCCATAAATCTCTATCCTGAGCTAATAATTTTGAAAAACTCACAAATACACATTATATATTTTCATGATCTTGTCGCCTTTGTTCTGTAGGACCATGTATATTAAAACTCCAAGCACGACAGACCTAGAAGGCCCTTGGTTTACCAGCCGGTTGCTGGCCTCACATCCAAATGTGTTGATCACAGAGGTAGACGATCATCTAGCCAGTGTGGGGGTGACATGTGGTCAGCATGTCGGGTCCCCAGCCGTTACAGCTGGTCTTCTCAACCTGACCATGTACATTTACGATTAAAAATAATGTAATTTATCCTTCAGAATCATTTATATCATATCGCTAACGAACTCAACGTATCGGATAGCTAAGAGGATCGTCCTTTGGACTAAAATACACATTCTGAATTCTGGTCTCGCTGTACCCCAAATAGTATAATGCAAATCTTTTGATACCTAACTAGCTTATCCTGGCCTTTCTACTTTCTGTAAAACAGCTATAACCAAATAATATTTATCTAATTCCGGGTTAAAATTGTTAGTGCCCGACTACCATGTAATGTCCTTAGCAGTCCACGTTTCTTTGAACATGGCCCTATATTTAAGATTTTGCCATGAATTCCCTGAAAGAGTCCCTGCCCGAAGTAGAAATGAGAAATTGCTTCATCTTCGGAAAACTTTACCCCATTGGAACTCATTACCGCGTTTCTTGACGGTTGTACTTTTACGGCGAAAGAGTGTCACTCTTTCGACCACGATACGGTAATAGTACCCCGAACCTTTCATTAACCCATTCGCTTCAGGTTTAAATGGTCAATGTATTTCCCCAAGAGCCGGATATAATTTACCGTATTGTAAATTTTCAGACAATCAAAAACAAACAAATATAACGGTACTTGAGATTACAATAAGGGTGAAGACCAAAACAAATTCCTCTATTATTAATAAATGTTAAAAAAGGATTACTCTGCCTGGGGATGTACAAAATATTGCAAAATATATGACAAGAGAGTTAAGCGAGTGTGCCTCGTCTTCTGAGTTGTTGGACATTTAACTGCCGGCGAGTCCACCTCGCCCTTTGAGACGAATGGGTTAAAAGATAAAATAAAATAAAAATTGTGCTGGATTGGCAGGTTGATGTAGGCTATATACTCTTGACAGCACAAACAACTGTCCATGTTTAAGTTTGTTGCGTGTAATTTCCCATGTCACTAGAGTAAAAATATGTAATCATGGATAAGCCTACTAGGCTACGGTTCTCGTTTATCATCATTTTAGAAGCTTTGGATTGTGTTAGAATCAAATGTCATAGATATTTGGAGTATACAATAAGGCCTAAAATATTGCCATCCATGCAAGATTTGTCATCCGTTTCACGCCCATATTTGAATTGCAATACTGTTAAATAAGAAAATAAATCGGAACGTCATTAACGGACGCAAATACAAAATAAAGTTAACAGTACAAACTTACAGGCCAATTTAGTTCTTAACCACAGGCCTAGATTAAAAAGAAAGCACCAATAACGGCTCCTCTGGTGACTATAAACTGAACAAATACTGAAAGTTAATTAAGGACTAGATTGTTACATAACTGAACAATGTACTTACGCTTACTAACTTGAAGTCCTTATCGTAATGTACTAAAATGGCTTTATATTGTAAAAATATCTCCAATGTAACGCTCAGTTTGATATCAAGGGCCTCGTTGTATGTCGCAGCATATTTATATGCGACTAACATTCTAGCAAACTGAGGTTTTCCAACCTCTATATGGCTTGTTGAACCATCGCTAAGAACTTGGTCCAAGCGAATTCTCCGCCAAAATATGTATAAGAACGCCAAAAATAAGGCTACTACTAGCATGATCGTCGTAGAATTAGTCGTTCCGTACATATTAAACTAGATTTGTTATATTTCTAAAGTTAACCGAATATTAAGCACAATTAATACACCTCCAACTGCACAGACGTTTCTTAACAGGACAATTAGATCCACATTCAACGATATTTTAATTACAAATAATGTATCAGTCGATTAACGGTATTGCCAATAGCATAAAAATAATTTTCCCCACGGTTAATACTGTATTTAATTTAAAAACTTGACCTGAAAATTCTAATCACAGGTTAGCTATCGGGCTACAAACACTGGTTTACCGGTACCACAACAAAACTAGTTGCACGTAGGCCTAATTTAATAATATAGCAGTGTAATCTGTATTCGATTAATTTCAATTCTCCTTACGGTCCCGGGAAACTTGACTATTAACGGTTTGGTTTGCTGACGAGATACGTAACAATGTAAGAACCAACGCCTACTATCCGCCTAGTGTGGAACACCAAGTATGAAAAGTTTAATATATGTTAAACATACCCATAATTGAATAAAATTATTTTTTAAATATAATACCGGTCCCTCCATGGTATCTTTACCTTGTCGTGGTGGAGTGGCTTGCGTGCTTAAATGATCCCGAGAGCTATGCCGGCGGTGTAGCATTGCTGCCGATAGGGTTACCCATGCCGGACTGTTCGAAGGTGATAAGCCAGACGAAAAAAGTACCTTGGTCGAAAGAGTGACGATCGTTCACCGTGAAAATACAACCGTCAAGAAATGCGGACATGGGTTCAACTGGGGTAAAATTTTCGGAGGTCAAATAGTCCCCCATTCGGTTCTCCGGACGGGGAATACTTCAGGGAACCCATGCCAAAGGCTCAAACATAGGGACATGTTCCTAGGAACATGGAATGTTAGGACTTTATACTTTATATGAATGCGAAATATGGACTCTTACTTTAAGGCAGGAAAGGAGATTACGAGTATTTGAGAATAAAGTACTTAGGACAATTTTTGGACCAAAGAGAGATGAACAGACGGACGAATGGAGAAGACTACATAAGAATGAACTACATGGTCTTTATAGGAAGCCAGATATAATAACAACAGTTAAGTCTCGTAGACTGCGATGGGCAGGACATGTTGCACGTATGTGGAATGAAAGATTTGCATAGCTTCTTGTAGGAAAACCAGATGGAAAACGCCCAGTTGGTAGACCAAGAATGAGGTGGGAGAATAACATTAACTATGATTTGAGGGAAGTGCATTATACAGGGAATGATTGGAAAGCATTAGCTCAGGATAGGTATATATGGAGAGCTTATGTCCGCGCGGCCATGAACCTACAGGTTCGATAGTGCCAGTGAGTAAGTAAGTAATACCGGTAGCTTAATATTCAAAATGTCTAAATAGCAAATAGAGTAAGAGTCGATGTAGGCAAACAGTTTTCAGATACCTTTGGAATTCACAATGGGTTAAAGCTAGGAGATGCACCATCTCCTCTACTATTCAATTTTGTACTGGAACATGCCATCAAATCTTTGGAGAATGAAGAAGGCCTACAAATCAATGGTATTAATAAGCTGTTAATTTATGCTGATGATGTAGAATTATTAGGCGATAGCGAGGAGATACTAAGGGCCAACACGCCACTCTATTGAGTATTTATTTATTTATTTATATACAGAATTTTAATGATTACACATATTTCTGTGCCTAAAGTTTTATTTTTCTTCTCCACTCGTCTCTCTCCATCCAATCCATGTCCTCCAGTCCCCTGCTCTCATTCCAGTTCTTATTTCCTGCATCCTCCTTCTTCCAGGTGGACACCATTCCAATGTTTTCCTGGTTAAACTTTCTCTTGCATTCGCCGTACGTGCCCATACCAATTTAATTGCTTATACCGTATATAATCTACTATTGAATGACCAATATTCATTTTTTCTCTTATGACAGTATTTATTATTTTGTCTACTTTTGAACATCTTGCTGCTCTCCTCAAGAAATCCATTTCCATCGACATAAGTTTTTGTTTTAAGTTTTTGTTGAATTTCCAAACTTCAGTTCCATATGTGACAGTATTGAGTAACACTAAGAAATAAAACTATAAATATGTTCACACATACAAATACATTATGTAATAGAAGTGGACAGCTAATGAAAATTACGGATATTTTGAAGAGGTGGCTGAATTCAAATACCTGGGAACAATGATTACAAGAAGGACTGAAGCGAACAAATAAATTAAACATAGGCATAAATCTTGGAAATGCATGCTACTATGTATTGTAGGTGCTCTTGTCGACCCAACTCCTCTCAAAAAACGCTAAACTGAAAATATAATAAACTGTTGTTCTCCCAGTTATATGGATGCGAAACACAGACTCTCACTTCAACGGAGGAGAATCCATCCATAGTAATTCTGCCCGAGGAAAGGTCTTTCACCGCAATCATAGAATTTTTCATGCTATGCTTTGCAGCTTTACTAGGTAATTATAGGTGTGGTTGCTTCCGTTGCTTTCAACACCGGTGAAGGATGATGATGATGGCCGGATGATTTCGGGGACCGTTGGGCCCTAAGCTTCTGACATTTGTATTACAGGTGAGAGAAACCCCCGAAAAACACCTCACCCAGGAGCCTGTCCCGACTGGGAATCAAATCCGGGCCCGCTATGTGACAAGGCAGCACGCTACCTCGAGACCACAGCGGTGGACCGGAGGAGAATGATTATGCGTATTTCAGAAGAAAGTTCTTAGGAAAATTTTTAGACCAAAGTGAGCTACATGATCATTATAGAAACCAGATGTAATAAGAATAATTAAGTCTCGTAGACTGCGATGGGCAGGACATATGGCACGAATGGAGAATGAAAGAAGTCACCTCGCCAGGTAGCTTTGGAATTTAGACAATTATTATCGCATGAACAGATTTTTGAGTACGCTTAAACTTCTTTGGATGCAACTTTCTCAGCAGAGAACGACTTTTACGGTCTAATGCGTTCATAGATACGACCAATTTAGCCTTGACCTCCCGGACTACAGCTCACCATTCTGTTTTGTCTTTTACTTTCTGTCTCCAATTACTGTTCCCAGTTTTTTTTTTTTTTTTTTTCAAATCACTCTTCACTTTATCCATCCGTCTAATCCTAGTCTACCATTTCTACTTTTACGGTCAAGTTATGCATCCTGTACTAACTTAGGGTTCGGTTGTGTCCTTTCTATACAGGTGTACCAACCACTCAGCTCTTCTGGCTTTAATATCTGCTATTGTATCTATGTCTTTGTGTAAAACCTGTAATTGTCGGTTAGTTGTAATTCATCAAACACCATTATTTTTAGTTGGGCCATATATCTTCTTCAAAACTTTTCTTTCCGAAATGGACATACGTGCTATATCCTTTTCTGTTTATGTCCAGCTTTCGCTACATTATACCACTAACTCACTGGCACTGTCGAACCCGTAGGTTCATGGCCGCGCAGACATAACCTCTCCATACATCCCTATCCTGAGCTAATGCTTTCCAATCATTCCCTATATAATCTACTTCCCTCAAATCGTAATTAATGTTATTCTCTCACCTCATTCTTGGTCTACCAACTGGGCGTTTTCCATCTGGTTTTCCTACAAGAAACTTCCATGCACATCTTTCATTCCCCATTTGTGCTACATGTTTTGCCCATAACAGTCTATGAGACTTAACTGTTCTTATTATATCTGGCTTCCTATAAAGATCATGTAGTTCATTGTTATGTAGTCTTCTCCATTAACATGTCTGTTCATCTCTCTTTGGTCCAAAAATTTTCCTAAGAACTTTATTCTCAAATACTCATAATCTCCTTTCCTCCATGTTTCACATGCTACATTATACCACAATAGGTTTAATTATTGTTTTGTGAGGTCTTACTTTAATTATATAAGATATGTATCTAGAAGTTATAATTTTGTTCAGCACTCTTATACAGTGATTATCAGAAGCCAATTTCTCATTGTTTTCAACTAACACATAATTACTTGTGGTAAAATTGATACTTTTCATTCATAGTAATTCTGCTCAAGGGCAGGTCTTTCACTGCAATCATAGCATTTTCATGCTATACTTTGCAGCTTTACTAGGGTATTATAGGTGTGGTAGCTTCCCGTTGCTTTCCACACTGGTGAAGGATAATGATAATGGCCAGACGATTTTCAGGGACCTTGTGCCATTAGCTTCCTGACATTTGTTTTATAGGTGAGGAAAACCCCGAAAAAACCTCACCTAGGAGCCTGTCTGGGCCGGGAATCGAACCTGGGCCCGCTGTGTGACAAAGCAGCACGCTACCTAATTGATCCTAGATATTTAAAATTCTGGATTTGATCATATCTTACTCCATTAAACACAATATCGCTAGAAATATTTTCAGGAGCATTGCTGAGATAATGTTTTATTATTACTCGTATTAATTACAAGGCCTAGCAGTACTTGATTTATTTCTTGCATTCTTCAAGATAGTTTGTATTCCTTACTAGGAGAACATCATAATAATTTTAGCCCACATGATAAATAATTATGTTCTTAGAAGTGTTTATGGCAGTCAAAACAAAATTCAACTTTTCATTTATTTGTATATGATAAAGTGTTATTGAACTCTGAAGTAAATAATCATCATCATCATCCTGCCAGGTATTAGTCCTAGAAGAACTGTTACGGCCTGAGAAAGCGGTTTTCGTGCCATCTTTTCATAGGTCGACCAAGTGACCGTTTCCCATTTGGACAGTAGTTCATTATTGCCTTGGGGATCCTGGATCTAGCCATTCTTGAGACATGTTCCTTCCAGTTTAGCTGATATCTGGAGATGTAGTCCAGTATTGGTGACACATTAAGTTCTTGAAGGATTTCTACATTTTTCTTTCGATCCCATTTGGTGTAGCCAGCTGTTCGGCGCATAAATTTCATCTCACAAGCTGTTAGTCTGCTTTCATCTCTCGTCCTTATAGTCCACGCTTCACTCCCATAACATAGGACTGGTCGAGCCATTATTTGATAAAGACGAGTACGAGTTGATTTTTGCACTAATGAAGGTTTTAAAACTCTATTAATGATTCCCATTGATTTGTTGAATTTCACAATTTTCTCTGATAAATCCAAATTTTCAACAAAAGAGAGTTTATATCCCAAATAAGTAAAATCATTAACTCTCTCTAAAATTTTGTTATTTAAACAAATTTTGCTTGGTATTGGGGATTTTCCACAAAGGCCTTTATTTTAGTTTTATTGGTAGATATTTCCATTGAATATTTCTGGGCTATCAAATTTAAATTATGTACTGACCATTGTAGATCATCTTCAGATGTTGCTAGTAAAACAAGATCATCTGCAAACATTATTATATATAATTTTAAATTTCTATTGATAGTGATACTTCCATGTTTTGTTTATCTAAAGTGTTTTACAATGGCATTCATATATATGTTAAAAAGTAAAGGGGAGAGGCCACAACCTTGTCTGACTCCTGAGTTTATTTCTTTCCACTGAGTTATTTTTTCTTTTATTTTTATTGCAATGAGAGTTGACTTATAAATGTTATAAATATTATATATGATCTGCTTTGGGATCTGATCTTTCGTCAAAATTTCAAATAACAGACTTCTGTTCACTTTATCAAAGGCTTTTTTAAAGTCAATAAATGCCAAGTGTGTTTCTATATTAAATTCACGATGTTTCTCAATCAAAATTTGCATTGCGAAATATCCATCAGAGCATGATCTACCCTTCCGGAAGCCATTTTGTTCTTCTCCAAGTATATCTTCATAATATTTATATAATTTATTCTTAATAATAGTGGAATAAATTATGTAACCAGAGTTTAATAAGCTGATCCCTCAGTAATTATCACAGATGGTCTTATCTCCTTTTTTAAATATTGGAATTACTAATGATTTTGACCAATCTTGAGGTGGATTTTCTCCTTGCCATATGATATTCAAGAAGTTTTAAATATATTTTGAGAAATAGTTGACTGGAATGTTTAAATAGATCAGTGGGTATTTCATCTTCACCAGGTGCTTTGTTACTCTTTATATTTTTTAAATCTATTTGAAGGATAACAGAGTGGTACCCTTGAAAGAGTTAGTCCATTCCAGGGAGTAGGTGCCCCTGCCCTTTTGTGAGCTCCAGGTCCCACTCGCCCAATGGGTAGTACCTGGGTAGGGCCCCGTCCACAGGGTTACGTGGGGAGAAGAGAAGTCCCCAAAGCCGTAGTGAAGGCAACTTCTCTAGGAGACGAACACTCCGAAATTGCAGTTCCCTGTCCTCCAGGAAGAGGGGTTCGGCTAGAGGCTGGTAACCTCTACTAGTAAAAAATAACTTACTCATAAACTTCAGCAGAAGAAAAGCCAGATTGATAAACCTTATGACGACCACAGCAAGAAAAAGTATAAAAAGAGTTTTGGAATACATGACCAGCTTAAAATAGCGACTTGGAATGTCAGAGGCTTGGAAGCAAAGAATTCGAACTAACGAACAAAAAATAAAAAAATAAATATATTAGCTGCCTCAGAAACAAAGAAAAAATTGAAAGGATCACAAATGATAAATGATATGATGATGTTTTACAGTGGAGTAAGTCAGAAAGAAAGAGCGAAAGCAGGAGTGGCAATATTTGTGGATAAGAAATGGGGATCCAAAATAGACACATATAATTGTATTAACGAAAGAATAATGACAATGCGATTTAAGCATAATAGAGGACATATGACAATTATAGCAATATATGTACCAGAGGAAGGGAGAGATGAAAAAACAAACATTTTATACTACTCTGCAAAAGGAAGTAAATAAGATAAACAAGAACGACATAATAATATTATTAGGAGACTTTAATACTAGAGTGGGGAATCAACCAGTGGCAAATGTAATTGGGATCCATGGAGAAAATGTTATAAATAATAATTTTAATTTCCAATACGCTTGGGATAAAATAAAGTGGTCAACAAAAAAATAATCTCCAACACATATAGAATAAAATTAGAGTTATCAACAAAAAGAAAATAATTTTACCATCAAAAGCGTGGGGTGCTCTAATATCAATTAATATATTTGATAATAAACCGATATTGGTAAAAGTAAGCTCTCTAAGAAGAAAATGTAAAAATCATAAAAAGCACCCCACGCTTTTGATGGTAAAATTATTTTCTTTTTGTTGATAACTCTAATTTTATTCTATATGTGTTGGAGATTATTTTTTTGTTGACCACTTTATTTTATCCCAAGCGTATTGGAAATTAAAATTATTTTTCATTTTTTAGTTTTCTAATAAAGCGTGTTCTGTTAGTTTTTTAAAACTATTATTTATTTTTTATTTTTTAGTTTTAATATTTTACAGAATAAGATAAAAATGTAAATATCTTTAAATTCGATACTATTGTAGTATGAGCTAAAAGTAATACTCTTCTATAAAAAAAACCCTCCCAGCCGGATTTCAATCAGCGACGTATGGATTACTGAAATTGCATACCATTAAGAGTTCACCGCTCTACCAACTGAGCTCTTTTACAACGATTGACTAAAAACTCGACAAGTCCGCAACCTATTATACCAGTTTTCTATTTTTGATTTTCGATTGATTCTGGCCAGGATTTTAGAAACAAAATATGAAATTGTTGTATTGTCACGGGTCCTCTACACGTACACAAAGTTTCAAGTCGATCCAATGTTTCTAAGTGGGTGAAAATTGCGTTGAAAGATTCCGTTACATTGATACAAAAACACTTTTTTTGATTTTCTGATGATTATGGCCAGGATTTTAGAAAATAAATATGAAATTATTGTATTATCACGGGTCCTCTACAAGTATACAAAGTTTCAAGTCGATCCAATGTTTCTAAGTGGATGAAAATCGCGTTGAAATATTCCGTTACATTGATACAAAAACACTTTTTTTGATTTTCTGATGGTTATGGTCAGGATTTTAGAAAATAAATATGAAATTATTATATTGTCACGGGTCCTCTACAAGTATACAAAGTTTCAAGTCGATCCAATGATTTTAAGTGGGTGAAAATCGCATTGAAAGATTCCGTTACATAGATAGATAGATACAGGTCAAGCTAATATAAAGCGTGTAAAAATGGACAAGAATTAAAACAATTCACAATTTTTAACGATTTTAAAATAACAAATACATTTTATAAGAAAAAAGATATTCACAAATATACATGGTCAGCAATAGAGGTTTTCGTTCACTGATAGATTATGTGTTAATCAATAAGAAAGCATCATCATTATTAATAGATACGAGAGTATTTAGAGGAAGTGATATTTATTCAGATCACTATTTAGTAATCTCAAAAATAAATATATTAGCGAGATGGAAGAAAACTAAAAACAAATATAGAAATAAAGAGACCACATTCAAAGTACATTTATTACAAGATAAAAGTATACAAAATCTTTATCAGAATAGACTAAATGAACAATTAATATTAAAACCTACTTCCGAAGAAATAAACCGAGCATGGGATAATATAAAAGAAAGTATTGATAAAGCAGCATATGAGGCATTAGGAACAAAATATAAAATATATAACAAGAAGGGTTTAAGAATATGGAATGAAGAATTAGTGAGGATAATAAAAGATAAAAATGAGGCTTATCACAAATATTTACAGAATAGAACACCAGAATTAAGAGCTGATTACAAACATGAAAGTGCAATAGCCAAAAGAGAAATAAAAAAAGCACACAAAGTCAGTTGGGATAGATATGTAAGTAAACTAGAATACGATATACGTGGGCAGCAAAAAATAGCCTATAAAGTAATGAAACATCTAAATAAACAAGAAAAAGATACAATACAGATCAATGTAATTGAGGAGAAACACTGGGAAGAACATTATAAAGAACTGTGGTATAATGAAAATAAAATAACTAAAGATAACATATGAGTGTGAGACAGGAATAGATATGATAACAATGGAAGAATTAGAAGTAGTACTGAAAACAACCAAGAACAGAAAGGCAGCTGGAATAGATGGAATTAATATGGAATTAATAAAATATGGAGGAATTTTTTTTAAGCTGAGATTATTACATTTTTTAAATTTATGTTGGAAACAAGCAACAATACCAGAAACCTGGACAACAGCAATAGTACAATCTATTTTTAAGAAAGGAGAACGTAACGACTGCAACAACTACAGAGGAATAAGCATTTTAACTGCAGGCTATAAAATATACTCAAGAATCTTAAAATTTAGGTAAAAACAAATAGCAGAGGTAATGTTAACAGAAGAACAAAGTGGATTCAGACCAGGGCATTCATGTGTGGATAATATATTTATGATAAAAGAATTTATAAACAAAAGAAGAGAATACAACAAGGAAACAGACATGGCTTTTATTGATTTTGTCAAGGCATTTGATAAAGTAGACAGAGGAAAACTTTGGACAATTTTAAAAGAAAAAGGAATTCCAAAACACTTAATAGCAGCTATAAAGAGTTCATACTGGAACACAAATTTTGTTATAAAAAACTAGAAATGAAGTAAGTAAAAATAAATTCATACTAATCAAGGAGTTAAACAAGGATGCAGTATCTCTCCAGTTTTGTTTAACCTATACATCAATGATATAATAAAAAAATGGAACGAAGAAACAAATAAAGGAATAAAATTAGATAAAACACACTACTTGAAAACATTATTATATGCTGATGACCAGGTAATAATAGCAAATACGGAAGACGAGCTTCAAAGGAATATTTTTAAATTACATAATATATGTGAACAATATAATCTCAAAATATCCATAGAAAAATCAAATCAGATCCAAAATAGTAATAGGAAACAAAATCATAGAACAGGTGAACCATCTCAATTATCTAGGATGTGACATTTCATTTAATTATGATAATGATATAAATAATAAAATAGCAAAATTCCAGGGAATATGTGGTACGATAAAACGATCACTAAATAACAAAACAACAAGAGAGACCCAATTGAAATTTTATAAAACGTTGGCAGTACCGGTACTGCTCTATGGATCAGAAGCCTGGATACATAAAAAACAAGATCTAAGTAGGATAATGGCGGCAGAAATGAAATTTTTGAGATCTGTTAAAGGGTGCACTAAGGAAGACAGAATCAAGAACACAGAAATAAGACAGGAACTTGAAATATTTGCAATAACTGATAAAATAGATACATATAGACAAAAATGGAAGCAACACATAAACAGAATGAATGAAGATAGATATCCAAAACAAATAACAAAATACAAACCTAAAGGCACCCGAGATGTGGGCAGACCTAGAAAGAGATGGGCTGAAGTCGGAACGGGTCAACAGACCTAATCCATGAATGCAGATGATGATGATGAAATTCTTCTAAGGAAATAAAGTCTCTTTGTAAATTATCTGGCTCTTGTATCTGTAAAGAGGAACAGTTGTTTGTCCATAAATTTTGATAATAATTAATCCATTTATCATGAGGAATTATATTTATTCTAGCAATATCTTTGTTTTCACTATTTAAATTTTAAAAATTTTATATATTGATGGTTGGGGCCTTGTTACATCATTCTCCAAGAAGGATACAAATTGTTCCCAACTTTTCCTGTGGTTCTTGCGGACTTCACGTTTGGCAATGGTTCTTTTTCTGTGGTATTCTATTTTATCTTCATCTTTTTTTGTACTAATGAATTTTATATATGCCATCTGTTTTTCTTGTATAATCTTTTAAATTTCATCATCAAAGTTTCTTAGGCCTTTAGTTCGTTGCCATTTTCGTTTTTTGCCAAGATTTTCATTAGCTGCTTGTTTTAAAATAGTTTTTATATGTTTCCATTCTTCTTCTACATCAGTGCCTAAAGGTGTTGTTTCTATTAGATTGTCTAATCTTCTTGATAAAGCCATTTTATGCTAGTATCTTGAAGTAATTAACTTTAATGAGAATTCTTCCTTCTGGTTTATTTTTTGGTTCTTTTTATACCAACGAGGTTTTAATCTTACTGGGCAAACTAGTAGATAATGGTCAGTTTCAATTCAGGGCCTCTGTAAACTCTTGTGTCTAGTACAAGGTTAGCTAATTTTTATTGCAAATTGCATAGTAATCAATGATTTCGAACCTCTGGCCTCCCATGTGAATTTATGACTATCTTTGTGATAGAAAAATGTATTCATGACTTTCAATTTGTTGTAGGTGAGGAAATCTATTAGTCTTATTCCATTGTTATTACATGTCTGTTCTCCAAAAGTTCCTATGGATTGTTCTATTTTACAGTTTCCAATTCTTGCATTAAAATCTCCTAATAAGATAATATATGATCATCTTGATTTATTTAATTGAAAATATGGTGTAATTCATTATAGAATTTATTGCTTACTTCTTCATCTCCCTCCACTGGTGCATAAACTCCTATAACAGAAAGATATCCCCTGGAAAGTTTTAGCCGAATTTGAATGAGACGTTCATTCCAAAATTTATAATCAGATATGTTGGATCTGAAACGATTATGTATCATTAACATAATCCCAGGTCGTACTCTTACTTCTGACGATATGCCTGAATAAAACTGAATATAATTTTGGGATTCTTTTGTCCCTTTTAGTTTTTTTCTTTGTTTCAGAAATAGCACTGATATGTATTCATTTCTTTGCCAAAATATTATCTACTTGCTCTTCTTTATGAGCAATTCCCTGAACGTTCCATGTAGCAAATTAAAAAATATTTTTCTTTTTTCCATTCATTAGCCTTATTCGTTCGTAAGTTGTCATCATGGTGATCTGTCTGGCTTTTCCTTTTAATAGGCTTGAAAGCAATTGAATGTCCCATGAACTAGTTGCTAGCAAGGAGGTGGTGAGTCCAGCGATGGGGGTTGCCATCTTTAAGCATCTGGACCTGCTTCAATACTGCATTTACTCGGTATTAGTTGGAATGGTTATAACGCCATGACTCGGTCCCCAGAACCTTGTTTGTTAAAACAGGTTGCACCACAAGAAGGTGAGGTTGAGAATTGAGTAGGAGAGGTTATATGAGACACTTCACTACTCTTTGCAACCCTAGTAAATAATCTAATACGAAATAAAAATGTAATAAACCACATTAAAGCTCAAAGACTGCGCTGGTTTGAACATATAAATAGAATGCTGGAAGACAAGCTTGTAAGAAGAATATACAAATAGAAACCAATATGCTCCAGAACAGCTGGACGCCCAAAAAACAGATGGCATAAAATATATAATAGAAGTGAAAATTGGAAATTGGCCAACCTGTATCCAGAATAGATCTAGGTGGAGAAAAATTGTTGAGGAGTTCAAAACTTCAATGAGGTTGTAGTCGCCTACTGAAGAAGAAGAAGATAGTGTTATTAAAATAAAGGATATAAATTAAAGTTTTTACAGCACCTAACAAAATACCACTTTCTTGCTGCATTGATATAAATTCTACACAACTACTGGATATTCAGGAGATAAATTATATAATGAATTAATTAGATGCTCATAAATAATTTTTAACAATCTTTTTCCTATTAACCTCGTGTGACGATTGCAAAAAGGATTCAGGATTTATTTTAATTGTAACATGTGTATAAAAAACTACAAAGTCGATAAAAATTGGAGTGAGAAATCTTACAATACGTAACATTACACTCAGAACTACTGCTTCCACTAACATTTCAAAATGGTCACACCTGATTCTTATCAACCTTTTTCTTTTTCTTCTTCTTCCTTTCATGTTATAGACCTAGTGGTCTGTTATGGTCTCAATTCAACATTTGAAGAGTCTGCCCAAAGATCTTTTGCCTGGTGGCTGGTAATTTAAGGTCTGACATGGTATTCTTTTTCTGCTCATTCTTCTTACGTGAGATTTTCAGTTTTTTCTGTATTTTTGTATATATTCCAGGACTGATTCTGTTTGTAATTCTTTGAGAATCTCAGAATTCCTTTTATGGTCTGTTCTTGAGTAACCCGCAGTACGTCTCACAAATTTCATTTCTGCCACAGTTAGTCTTTGGTCATCTACACTGTGAATTGTCCAGGCCTCACTGCCGTAACATAATATGGGTCTAGCCAGTGTTTTATAAATTCAAGTTTGTGTGTGTAGCTGTACTGTGTTTGGCTTGAAAATATTACTTATAATTCCCGTTACTCTGTTGAATTTTATAATTTTTTGACTAAAATCTTTTTCCTCTTCGTAAACTTAGTATCCGAGATAGTTAAATGTGTTGGTTTGTTCTAATATTTTATTATTAATAACAATTTTACTGCGAACTGGGTCTTTTCCTAGGAAAGCCATGACTTTAGATTTTTCTGTTGAGATTTCCATATTGTAGAAAGAAAAAGAAAAGGTTAGAAATCTAACATGTTTCCTGAAATATCGATAATACATTTCATGTGGGGAATTCTGTCTCTTCTTCTGCTGACCTGTTTGATAAGGTAACAAACTCATTAATAGTTTTCAGACTCTTTAATGCATAGTCATATAAGACAGAGAAATAACAATAAATAAAATGACAGACTCATGTAATCTTGGCCAGGCCATTGCTTGGGTATGGATCAAAGTTTTGACTCTGTGGAAAAAATATATAAGCAGAATCACAGCTGGAGAAATTAAGCTCTTGTGAACAATAGCTGGATACACAAAATCAGACAAAATACATGCTATAAGAACTTCAAGTCTATTCTGCTGTGAACCGTAATACCTACATACAGGAATAAATGGCAGCAACAATTTCAATAAACACAGCCCTCATCAAATTTCATATTATGGTAAGAAAGATTGTCAATATTAAAAGAGGAATACATTAATATTAAAAGAAAATTGAAATGAGGTTACTTGAGGCTGTTCTCCTTTATACAGACAAATGTGACGTACATCGTCTGACAAATATTCATGACATAGACCCAATAGAGGTTAATTTTTACAAAAATATGTGTAATTGCCAAAAGATATATAAGCAGAATCACAGCTGGAGAAATTAAGTTCTTGGGAACACAAAATCAGACAAAATACATGCTATTAGAACTTCAAATCTATTCTGCTATGAACCGTAATATATACATACAGGAATAAATGGCAGCAACAACTTCAATACACACCGCCTTCATCAGATTTTATTTTATGGTAAGAAAGATTGTCAATATTAAAAGAGAAATACATTAATATTAAAAGAAAAATTGAAATGAGGTTACATGAGGCACTTCTCCTTTATACCGACAAATGTGACGTACATCATCTGACAAATATTCACGACATAAACCCAATAGAGGCTAATTTTTACAAAAATATGTGTAATTGCCATAAAATACTGATTGTATGTATGTATCTAAGGCAAAAAATTAAAAAATAATCATTTATCTTCTAGCTTCTAAATATTTATTAACAATGTCTCAATTGATATTTAAAGCTTGGCACTATTTTAAGAGTTTCACATTCGTATACTCTCCTTCCATGCAGAGTAGATAGGTATGGGATGGTGATAGACAATTCTGTGTAAGCGATCTTATCCAGAAATTAGACAGAAAATTGAAACATTCTCTCTTCACAGCAATTCTGGAATTATATGAGAGTTTTACTCAATCTGATCCATTTAGAAATTGTCTTCCTGTGTTATCATGCAGAAACAGTACTTTTCACTTTCCTTTTTACAAAAAAATTCGGTGGATTGTGTGGTAGTTTTTTTATTTCAGATTTATGTCGAATAAAATGAGAAATTCTACAAATTCATTTTTCTTCTTCTTCCTTCCAAGTATTAAGCCAAGGCCTGTTATGATCCTATAGAGAATTTTCCCTCCAGCGTTTCATAGGACGGCCCAGTGATCTTCGTCCTCTTGGTATATAATTATAAACAGCTTTGGGGATCCGATTTGAACTCATTCTTTCAAGATGGTGTTTCCAATTCAGTTGGTACTGTTTAATATATTCCAAAATTGGAGTAGTCTTCAATTCTTTTAAGATATCGGTGTTTCTTTTCCGATCCCATCTGGTGTAACTTGCTGTTCTGCGCATGAATCTCAATTCACAAGCCGTTATTCTACATTCATGTTGTCTCTTAGTGTCCATGCTTGACTACCATAGATCAACACTGGTCTAGCCAAAGTGTTATATATACATAATATGGTTGCTTTTTTTTGTTCAAGGGATGATTTCATAACTTGATTAATAATTCCCAAACTTTTATTATAACTAGTAATTTTTTCAGGGATATCCTTTTCATCCCAGATAGAGAGATAATATCCAAGATACTTAAATTGACCCCTCAGGGGTCCTCATCTAGGGGATGTGTGGATGGCGACTACAAGGTGCCCAAGCTGAGCAAAACATTTCTTCCACTTACTTGTGTTTTGCACTCTTTTAACTTTACTATCTAACCTCTCTTGGTTAACTCTTGTTTTTTCAACCCCGATGCTCTTAGGGCATCCGAGGGCTAGGAAGTGTTTCCTTTCTTCCATTTCTTCTTTCCTTTATTTTCCATTCTTCTCCAGAAATGCCTGACCAGAGACTATAAGATGGCAGCCCCATCACTGGTCTTGCCTTCCTTTGGCCAGCAACCAATCGAAGGGACTATTATTATGCTTTCAAGTCTTATACAAATTCATTCTGGCTAGAATAATTCAAAATATCTACTGTTCGCTGTGCAAGAACAGAAAAAAATTAAATAATGAACAAGTAATAGTATGCAGTCAACCAACAGAGATAACCAGTGGAATAGAATTCTGCAAGCTCTTTACTGGGACATGAGGGAGAAAATGATTATCATTAAAATTCCAACAAGCCATGAGTAACCAGTCAATCTTTACTAACATATCAGCTTTTCCATTTTGTTCATACCACAATAGGCTTGAATCTATTGTAGTGTTTTCTTTTTGATGAATTTTTTTAATGTGTTGGATTATTTTGTGGGTTTTTGTTTAATTTTTCTGTCTTATTTTGTGATCATTATTGCTTCAATTGCTGCTGTGAATCTAATAGAATTACAATATATCTGCTTTTTGGTAACCAAATAAAAAAATACAGAGGGATGAAAAGATGGTGGTACGAAACATTCACCATACTCTCAATTCCACTGTCAATGGGCAAAGAGTTGCCATATGCTGAGATTAGATGGATTTTGTGGTAGGAAGTAGTTGAAAATATCAATGCAAGAGTAAGCTATGGGTAGATTATGTTAAGAATTGTTGAAAATTCTCCTTGTCTACTGGTCAGGGTTTCTGTCTACAGTTTTATGAGGTCTTGGGTTCGATTACCATTCAGACAGCAAGTGTTTTTCTGGAAAGAGAATTATTACAGTGATATCGCATGAATATAACTTGGGTTAAGCTTTGGTTTGTGTATACATCTGATGCTTCATTATAATTTCTCACTCATCATAATTTTTAGTTTAATGTATATATGCCATCAGGTTTGCCAACCTTAGAAGTGGTTTACAATTCCAGGAAAGAATGAAGAAAAAAATGAAACATTTCAAACTGTATATTATAACCAACTTTATGGGTTATTAATTAATTTTTTTAGGAAACAACTCTGTAAAATCATTATTTAAAAACACAATTATTGAACACACAATATTCAAATGTGTAGTTCAAAGGAATATATTCATCATTTGCTATATTCAACATATTTGTTCGAGAGTCAGTCACTGCAAAATAATGCTCTGACCTGTTCAAAATATTAAAAAGGAGGAGCTTTCTTTAATATGATAAACAGAAGTATGTAAATAAATAAATAAATAAATATAGGTGAAACACGACTGT
Organism: Diploptera punctata; assembly: GCA_030220185.1. Taxonomy (NCBI): domain Eukaryota; kingdom Metazoa; phylum Arthropoda; class Insecta; order Blattodea; family Blaberidae; genus Diploptera; species Diploptera punctata. The sequence goes on from JASPKZ010009772.1 coordinate 35,729, forward strand.
GATTGGTTATAAAACAAAATTCATTGAAACGTGATTGGCCATTGACTCCCATTTTGAGCATGAGTTAAATAGCCTTAGTAATGACTCCTCTTTACTTCTTTCTACCCTGTCCTAAACTCTTCTAGAACTTACAATTTCACCAATTATTATTTCTTGGTTACCAAATGAACCTCATTATTGATTATAACTGTTTAAAAATTACAGAGTTATATAAGTTTTTATTGCAAAAATCAATTGTTTTTTCTATTTTTGTTCTTTATTTAGATATCCAAAGTATCATCAAAATCTTCTTCTTCTTCATCTGATGGCCTTGAGTGCTTCTAGTTCATTAAGAATCTGACACCCCAGTACAATTAACTATATAATATTTTTTTTGACTGATTTAGGTCATTTCTTGTTCGTTATATGCTTCCTGAATATAGTATATACTTCCTAAATTTGTGGAATCTGAAATGTTGCATTAAGAATCTGACACCCCAGTACAATTAACTATATAATAATTTTTTTGACTGATTTAAATGTTGCATTAAGAATCTGACACCCCAGTACAATTAACTATATAATAATTTTTTTGACTGATTTAGGCCATTTCTTGTTTGTTATATGCTTCCTGAATATAGTATATACTTCCTAAATTTAACTATATAATAATTTTTTTGACTGATTTAGGCCATTTCTTGTTTGTTATATGCTTCCTGAATATAGTGTATACTTCCTAAATTTAACTATATAATAATTTTTTGACTGATTTAGGCCATTTCTTGTTTGTTATATGCTTCCTGAATATAGAATATACTTCCTAAATTTGTGGAAACTGAAATGTTGCATTAAGAATCTGACACCCCAGTACAATTAACTATATAATAATTTTTTTGACTGATTTAGGCCATTTCTTGTTTGTTATATACTTCCTGAATACAGTATATACTTCCTAACTTTGTGGAATCTGAAATGTTGCATTAAGAATCTGACACCCCAGTACAATTAACTATATACTTTTTTTTTTGACTGATTTAGGTCATTTCTTGTTTGTTATATGCTTCCTGAATATAGTATATACTTCCTAAATTTGTGGATACTGAAATGTTGCTAAATTTGTGGAAACTGAAATGTTGCATTAAGAATCTAAGTAAAAAAAAAAGTTCATTTCATATGACCATCCTCTTCACCTAAAACCAGTAGCAGATTATCAAGTTCCAATGGTGTTGGGTCCCACCAAGAATAATGTGTAACTTGTATTTATAATTTATTTGCTCATATATATGTGAATTAGATGTATACAACAGATAAGTGTTTAAGGGAGGAAAGGAGATTACAAGTATTTGAGAATAAAGTACTTCGGAACATTTTTGGACCAAAGAAAACGCCCAGTTGGTAGACCAAGAATGAGGTGGGAGAATAATATTAACCATGATTTGAGGGAAGTAGATTATACAGGGGATGATTGGAAAGCATTAGCTCAGGATAGGGATGTATGGAGAGCTTATGTACGCTCGGCCATGAACCTAAGGGTTCGATAGTGCCAGTGAGTAAGTAAGAGAGATGAACAAACAGGTGAATGGAGAAGACTACATAACAATGAACTACATGATCTTTATAGGAAGCCAGATATATTAAGAACAGTTAAGTCTCGTAGACTGCGATGGGCAGGACATATGGCACGAATGGGGAATGAAAGACGTGCATGGAAGCTTCTTGTAGGAAAACCAGAGGGAAAACGCCCAGTTGGTGGACCACGAATGAGGTGGGAGAATAACATTAACTATGATTTGAAGGAAGTAGATTATACAGGGAATGATTGGAAAGCATTAGCTCGGGATAGGGATGTATGGAGAGATTATTTCGGCGCGGCCATGAACCTAAGGTTTCGATAGTGCCAGTGAGTAAGTAAGAACTGATATGTGATAATTTATCAATAAAGCATGATCTATAAAAAGCATGGCCATAAAGACAAGAAGAAGTAACAATACATTTAATGGCAAACCCTGCACGTGTTACTGTAAAAATAAATATTTAACATTATGTAACTCATGACATCTAAAAAATAAATAGTCTTTCATTGGAATAAAAAATTAAGTCAATTATAAACATATCATTCTAAGCTTTTAAGTGTCCTGGAAAGTGATGTAACACTCAGACGCCTGTAGATCCTGAAACAACACCGATATTCAAACACAACTGTACTGGAAATCTCTGGTTAAATTACTATTTTAAAGCCATGATAAGATAAGGTACTGCTGGTTCTGTAGATACTCGTAGATTCCTGTCATTGCGCAGTACATCATCAACTGCTGGGTCTAATAGTCTGCAAAATAAAATGAAGAGTTGTTTTACAGCAAATACATATCTATAGTGAGAGGTTTTCCACAGGCCTCACATAATGTAAGTTACAGTATTAGTAATTTATTTTATGAGTAATTAAATATCAACTTCTTAAAGCAGAAAATTAATGTTGCTATTCAGATCATTGTCTCCTGGTCAATAGAAAGAGTCAGAAAATGTTGTCAGATAATACACAATATTAAAATAAATGGTTTGTATGCAGATAGAAAAAAGGAAAGCTGATAGGAGACATTTTTATTTTATACAGATTTTAAGTTATGTACTTGATTTGTTTGTACACACATTCATGCCACAATTGGTGATATTATATTAAAGTTTCATCATTCTAGGCTTAAAGCTTTTGAGTTTTTGAAGAAAATCCATTTAAAAATTTGCATACTTAAATTTTTAGTAAGTACCATAATTTTTAGTAAATTTTTTAATTTTTTTCTACACGACCACTGACTTATTTAGAACAACACTATGCATTAACTTTTCTATATCATTATAATAAATTTGAGAATAAAGTACTTAGGAAAATTTTTGGACCAAAGAGAGATGAACAGACAGGTGAATGGAGAAGACGCTACATAACAATGAACTACTTGGTCTTTATAGGAAGCCAGATATAATAACAGTTAAGTCTCGTAGACTGAGATGGGCAGGACATGTTGCATGGAAGCTTCTTGTAGGAAAGCCAGAGGGAAAATGCCCAGTTGGTAGACCAAGAATGAGGTGGGAGAATAACTAACTATGATTTGAGGAAAGTAGATTATACAGGGAATGAAAGACGTGCATGGAAGCTTCTTGTAGGAAAACCAGAGGGAAAACGCCCAGTTGGTAGACCAAGAATGAGGTGGGAGAATAACTAACTATGATTTGAGGAAAGTAGATTATACAGGGAATGATTGGAAAACATTAGCTCAGGATAGGGATGTATGGAGAGCTTATGTCCGCGCGGCCATGAACCTACGGGTTCGATATTGCCAGTGAGTAAGTAAGTATATCATTATAATAAAGGAAGGAAAAATATATACATCCGTGCATATGAATTTTTTTTAAAATAACTATACATTTTATTTTTTATTTAAAAAACTATCAACATTGTTTCAAAATCCATGCACAGAATTATTAGCCATAGTGTATGGAACATGCAGTTAAAATTTCGTGCTTCTATCATTAAATTTGTCAATACTATTTTGATTTGAATGTATTGAAATTCAATGAAAATAAAAGTGTGGAAAAGCCAATTTGAAAGTTTGCATGCAGTTAAATTAGAATGTAGCATACATGCCCTCCTACAGTCATTAGGGAGACTTACAAGCACCATAGGACACTGAAACTTCACCAACTTATACTTTAAGGTACGTAGTATTTTTTAATACAAAAAAAAACAAAAAAAATGTTAAATTTGACCAAAAATGTCGAAAATTTCACACATCACCCCCTTATGGAAAGAGTGGAGAATGCTGAGTTTGCAGTGAAAGACGTTATCTTGGGGAGAACACTATGAATGAATGAATGAATGCATGAATAAATGAATGAATAAATGAATGAATGAATGAATTAATTAATTAATGTCTCCTGTCATCACTGCTTTTTTAAAAAAATCTAAAAATTAAAATTTATAAATAATAACCTTTTCCTGTAGTAACCTATGGTCTCTTAATGAAGAGAAAACAAAGATATACACGTGTTTGAAAATGTTATCTTAATACAAATATTCAGTTAGGTAACAGATAAGAATTTTTTATGTAAACACACATTTCTGTGTTACATTTTTATGCACGAATAAAAGGAAAGTGTCGTCGACGAGATACACTTATAAAATAAAATAAGTTAAAATATACCTTCTTAGGTAAAATCCGTCGTCCTCAAATCGGATAAAAACATGGTAATCTTTATGCACCTGCTTAGGACCTTCAGAACATCCGTTCTCATCTTCGACCTACAATATTGGTATGATGGTTGATGCGGCTGGTCATAATGTGGGTGTTGTCACGACTTTTAAAGGTTTCTCATTATATCTGGTCTTCCTATGAAGACCAGGAGGTAGTTCATAGTTTTATGAGTCTCTTCGCATTCACCTCTCTGTTCGTCTCTCTTTGGTCCAAAAATTCTTCATAAGTTTAACGTTTTTTGAACGGACGTTGGGATGTCAAGAGTCTATGTAATGCATAATTACCCCAGCACAATCGAATTTCTCTATGATGCATAATAAACACTCATTCCCGAATTGAGCCTATGTTTAATTTCCTTGTGCATCTCATTCATGTTTGTGATTATTGTTCCTAGGTATTTGAATTCAGCCCACTTCCTCAAAATTTCTCTCATTTGTCATTAGCTGTCCATTTCCATTATAGGAAAGCAATCCCACTACAGGCCTCGGGAGGTCCTTGGGGTAGTAGGAGGTTAAGGCTCCCACTTTTTCTAGACAATCGGCTATTGATGTCAGCCGGGTTGTCAGCCCTGCGTGACGGCCGCCTTTACCCCTAGAACAAGCATCTGATACTCATTTTTGTTAGAGGCTGAGTCGACCCCAGGGCCATAGTGCCGCCAGAAGATTTTGGTCAGTTTAAAAATCCTGACCCCACCGGGACTTGAACCCTCGGCCTTCCGACTTGTAGCGCAGTGCCTTAACCACTACGCTACGGCGTGCCCCCATTTCCATTATGTAATATATTTTTATGTATTATTATTATTACTATCATTATTATTATTACTACTACTATTATTATTACTCAGTCATTTTGTACCATGCTTGGAACATTCTTTTTGCCCCCACTAGTTTGGGAATGAGTGACGTCTGGTTCCAGTATTGTCTGATTCCTGTAGATCATTCGGAGGATGTTCTGATCGTTCCTCAATACATTCTGTTGCTGGTGGTGACAGATGAACAGTGGTGACTCTCCGAGTGAGTAAGCCACAAGATCTATTACTTGCATTAACAATACTAGCGTCATAGCAACAAGAAAGGCGAATACCACCCGTCCATGTCTTCGTGTAACTGCAATGGTAATTTTACTTTTAATTGTTGTGAAAGTGCCATAAACTAATCATTTTTATGCAGCACTCTCCATTTCATGCCACTCATGACATAGTATTTCGATATTTATATTAACATTTTGTATTTCGGCGAAGAATACCGGTATGGGGTCTTTTGACACCTCAGTCGTTGTAGGTGGTAACTTCCGTAACTCCGTTCATACTGCAATTGCAGCCTCTGAATTTCATAGGAAGTAAATTTACATCAAATAATAAAAGCCATGAAATTACAAGCCAGTTGAATCATACGTATGGGTGGGGGGGGGGGTCGGATGAGGAACTTCATAGAGGGATCAAAACGACCAGTGTTAAAAACCGCCAGGTATTTTTCCCACTCTGTATGTCGGCATTTCAAGATGTACATTCAGCCGAAATATTTAAGGGTATATTTCAATATGATTTTAGTAATTATTTCTGTTTTTATTTTATTACAGTGTCTTGTGAACGTATTCTCATGCCATGGCTATGCAATCACTACTATTGAGGGCATTGGAAGTAAGAAGAAGGGATACCACCCTGTGCAGGCACGTCTTGCACAGTTCAACGGCACGCAATGTGGATACTGTTCACCTGGGATGGTCATGAACATGTACAGGTAAAAACAAATGAAATATTTTTCAAATTGTATTACATCCATTAAATCAAATTTTTCAGAAAAAAATGTTTAGATATAATAACTGAGAGTTATATTAAAATTTAAAATCTGCAATAATTTTATTGAATTTCTAGATTTAGGATTTATTCTCATTGAAATAATTTTCAAAACAGGTTGAATAATAATCATAAACAGAATGGACATAATGCAGTTTGGTGTGGAATACAAAATAAATGCTATTCTATGCCACCGTGACACCTGTTAATGCAGTAAAAGCTTCTTATTCACGAGGGATATGTTCCGCAAATATGCCGCGAATACAGAAATCGCGAATATGAAATGATAATTTATTTATTTTATTTATTTAGCCTGGTGGAGTAAGGCCATGTGGCCTTCTCTTCCACTCACCAGGACAAACATATGTTACACATAAATACAAAAAATTACAATAATAGTCATACTAAACAATTAATTATGTCAAATTGAATAATAATGTCTAAAAATACAGTGAAATTAAATACAATTAAAAATAAATTAATGATAGAATGAATACAGAAAGGAATAACAGCTCGAATCTACAATACGTAAAAGGAAAAGAAAGAAAAAAATACAAAGGAAGTAATAAACTACAATGAATTAATCTATGCTTTTTATATGGGTATATAGGGGATACCTTCAAAGGTTCCAAAATATAGTAAATATTGTCAAAATAAAATCAATCAATGAGAGATTTTGAAAAATTTTCCTTTTACTCGACATTATAAATTGACAACAAAGCAGAAGAGACGCGTGTTATTCAATCAAAATCATTGCAACGAATAACAAGTTGCAACAATAAAACACAAATCGTGGCGAGGACAGCATTTATCAACGGACATAGCGGCAAGTGAAATACAGCGGCGGTGACTTTTCACGATATATAGGGTTAGTGACAAAAAGGTTTGTTTTACTTTGGTATTAATTTGTCCATTTGATTTGAATCACTCTTTGTAAAGGCTGCCTTGGCACGTGCCTGCAGTGAAAAAGTTGCCGATGCATTAATAAAGCATACTAAATTTTCTAATATACCGACTGGATCCGCGAATAAAGACATTTTTAGCCGCGAATACAGGAACTGTGTCGCAATTTTTTAACCCGCGAATAAGGGAACCGCGAATATGGAGCTTTTACTGTATTCGGTCGGAGAACAAGTGACTGCTAGCGTCATGTTGGCCAATATGTGTTATAACGAGACTAAAATCCGTCAGGACATCAAAATAATTAGCGGAAATTTAAATAAGATTTAAGTATTATAATAAAACTAAAAATAATGATAAAAAATATGCTGAAGGACTTTAAATTATAAGGAAATAGTTTAGCTTATTCGCGAGACAAGAGGTTTTTAAAACAAACCCTTGAAAGGAAAGTTATGTTAAGATAACGATCAACACAAATGAAACATGCCAATGTAGATTGAGGCGTTGGGAAAAAACATTTGGTCAGCGTATTTAATGAAGACAAGGTAATCTTAAAAGCAAAGATACCAATGTTAATGGATTAGCTATTTTATGAGACAAGGGAGTTTTAAAAACCAATGGTAATAGAGGGTCGAGAGAGGTTGCAAAAAACAGACGAATTTCAATCTGGGGAAATATTTTAGATAAAAAAAAACTAGAAAACATATATAACCTGCAGGAGTCAAAGGAGAAGATCAGTCAGGTCGGCAGCCATCGGACAGGGAGGTCCCAGGGCAGCGTCCCGGCGACACGCAAGCGCCCTGCTGGGCCAATTACGTAAGTAGAGTTTTCAATTCTCTCGGGAATGTTCAAATTTAAATTATAATTACACTTAAGCAAATATGAGCATATATTTCTCCCTTAAGCCAATGTTTACTAAATGGTGCTTCCAAATTCCCTAGTTTATTTGTCAAGTTCTATCTTAGGCAATTTTTCATATGTACTGATAATTTGTTAAATTAGTGGTAAACCTGTTTCTCTTTCACATTTGCATTTCGTGTTTCTAGGATTTTTCATAGTTATATTAAAGAGTTTTGTAACCAGTGTCATTGGTTTTCTTTTATATTAAGGAATAAGTGTGCTAAATTCTTACTTGGGTCCTGATCTCACTTCATGAATTCCTATATTTTCCTCGACACGCTACCTATTAATTAGTAATGTCCTTTCGTAATAAAGAATAAGAATCCCAAGTCATTGCATCTGGTGCCTGGCGGTGTGACAATCAGGTTTAATAATATTCCTGATAGGATTACGAACCCATTTTAGATCGCATTTTGTGAAATTTAAACGCCTCTGAAGGAACCTTTAAATTACTATAATAAAATCTTCTAAATATTTGATTTAAGTGACTGAATTATCGAAGTAAAGTTAATTTATTATTTTTGTAAGTGTTCTAATTAAAAATAATTTATTAATATAGCTGTTCTAATTAAGATTTGACTTATTATTACAGATGTTCTAATTTTTTTTCTCATATTTTAGTATTGGCCTGGTATTAATAGCCCGTAAATAAATTCCAATCATTAACAACAATAAATTATTTCTCCAAACTTCCAGTTGGAGTTGACATTATATATATATATATATATATATATATATACTATATTTATATAGGAAGTAGTAATCGCTAAATATCATCCTTAATCTAGTATTTAATATATTGACTAATTAAGTAATGACCCCTACAACTTTTACTTGCATTTCAAGAAGTCAGAACGTAAACCCTGCAAACCAGGAGTTTGAGTGGCTGCTTTATTACTGAGTTAACCTTCCACTTAACCTTAAGTTACCGGAGAACAGGCTACCAGAGCGCTACCACTGCGTAAGGTTTCCGGGGTAGCTGAATTGTTTAGGCAACTGGCCACATATATATGTATTAATATGATACGTGAAACTTTTGAGAGTGTACATGAAGTAGGAAATTTAGAAATAAATAATTATTCTCCTCCAGTGTTGACGACATAATATAATAAAAGCGAATAATCAAATCACCCTCGAATATTCTTAGAGAGAGATGACCCTCAAAGATATTTATGTCGCATACTGGCTATCAATTCATTGTCTGAGATTGTTAGTGATAAGATATGTAATTAAGAGATAAAATAATAATTCCCCAAGCCCCCCCTTTCAAAACGAAAAGGATCATTCTTGTACACTTCGAATGCAAACGAAAACACTTAAGTGAACTTTTTTTTTCAGAAAGCGAATTAAATTATAGTTAGATACATAGACAGACAGATGGATAAGGTGAACATTCTCCCCTCGAACTCAGAACACCAATACCAAGACCCAAAATAATAGGGCAGAACACATTTGGCAATTTTAAATCAGAATAAGACAACTGAAATTAAATGATTTTAACAACATAACTAAGTGCGCAGGGTATACCAAGAGACCCAAGTTCGAACCTCGAAATATTACTTGGGCGAGCAGGACAAACAACTTATTTTCGCTCTCCACGATCGAGCTACAGACATGACTACCATAACCTGTGGGATAAATTTAATTACATTATGGATTCAATTTTTTTTGGGTTAGGATATTAAAGTTAAGATAATACATTGTCGACACCTTCAGGGTTTAAAATATAACTAAATTATTTTCAATGCATAATATGAACAAGACGATTAATCAAAAAACTAAACTTAAACATGCCTTTGAAATACTTATAATATTAATAACACAAAAATAATGGGAATTTTCAGCTGATCTAAGTTTTTATAAATGTTTAGTTAAGTAAATGAAGTCTCATGCATCTAGTATGTAAGGCTACGATAGAGACACAAAATTGTTAAATTATTAGGCCTAAGTGAATTTTCTATTTATTTTTTTTGGAACAGATGGTATGCTTTTATATAGGCCCACCACGTGAATAGATCGATAAGTGAACGTCGGTACCATTTATGTCAGCTACGCTTATTTAACTATATTAATTAATTAATGATAACCATATCCTAATGCTAATATTAACGATACTAACTATAATAGTAATAATAGTAATAATATAATAATAATAATAATAATAATAATGGCAATACTAATAAAATAATAAAAAAATAAAATCAACAATGTAAGAATACCTCCAAAAATAACCATCATAAGAATGACTACAGTATTATAAGATTAAAGAAAGAATGTATCCCTAGATGGCAAAGCTGATACCTACATGGGAATGTAGGCCCACAACTGCTCCGAAATACAGAACATTTTTTTTCGCGGGCAATAGGTAAACCAAAATTGGTAGGTTGTAGGATACTCCACGTAAGATATAATTAGTGCTCAAACTAAATTGTTGACTTAATAACCATAGGATAAGTAATGTGCCAGTTTAAGGGAAAGCTAACCAACAGAATGGGAATGGAGGAAGCTGTATTGCAGCACAAAATTTTCACACACATTAGGAATAAATAACGAACATTTATAGTTAATTAGTGATAGCTATGACGCGCGAAGAGTGAATAAAAGTAAGACATGGGAACTTAGTGCATAATGAGAGAAAGGTGCGTACATAGTAGATCCAGGGTAATGTGATGATAGGTGATAACGTATTTTCAAAATTTAAAATGCACAGGAGTGATCATGAAATATTGAAATACATAAATTATTTTTCAAACTTAGAATTATGAGACTTAAAAGACAAGACTATAGTAAGATGTTCTTAAAAAACGATCTAGTGGGGTTATAAAACATTTATATGTGGGAAAGCAAAGGGCACACTCAATAAAATTTAAAGACAATTACGCCACAGTGTACTATGTCCTACCGGTTATGGCCTGCCACTGGAATGTACATAAGGAAAGACAGAGGGATATCAGTGGCCGGGATATCTCGCTCAAGTATCACTTCATATCATGCCAGTGAAGTTAGAACCAGCTGGAAAAAACACACACACACTCAAAATCTGAAATTATATAAATTTTTATATGAAAACTTCTAGATCGTTTCTAAGACACATTTACATGGGCCCACACGTAACTCAAGACTCTAGACTAGGTAACATGAGGACATGGGGTAGACTCTTACATAAATGGGAACACACACGAGCAATCCGGAAGTAAAACAGGAATACAACAGGGAAGCGTGGTAGGAAGGAGTCGGGCCCCCTTTGAGAAAATTGGAACCTTTTCCTCCACTCTCGCGGTTGTGGCTGGACACGTTCGGTCCCCCCGGATGGGAAAAGATTCCAATCTTACGTCATTGAGGTGTTGCTGGATGACTTCACCAGTTGGAAAACTTCGCCAACTCGCTCAAAATTAAGAGAAATAGGGATAAAGTAGGAAGTGTGGGAGTCGGGAGGTGAGGCACCCTCAGAAGGAAATGATCCGGAGGCACAGACCTCCCCTGTTGATCCAGAGGCACTGACTCAATAACCTCACTGGCTTGCCGCGCAAAAATAGAGAATCAAAAATAATCTGCAAGCGTGGTAGGGAGGAGTCGGGCCCCCTTTGAGGAGATTGGAAATACGCCTTTTTTCCACCTTCGAGGTTGTGGCTGGATACTTTCGGGGCCCCGCAGGTGGAAGAAGGATTCCAGTCTTGCGTCATTGAGGCGTTGCTGGACCACTTACCAGCTTGGCAACGCAATTCGCGATGCAAAGGAATAAGGAGCGAAGCAGACTGAGATTGAGCCCCCTTTACGAGAAGATTGGAAATAGCCCTTCTTCCATTCTCGCGGTTTTGGCTGGATACGTTCGGGCCCCCAGGTGGAAAAAGGATTCCAGTCTTGCGTCATTGAGGCGTTGCTGGACGTCTGGTCTATGGCTCCAAAGGGAGAATGAGGAAAATCATCGATGGTACACATGAGAAAAAGGCAAACAGAGAATAAAGGCCTAGACAGAGAAAAATGAGAATAAGAGAATAGAGAATACATGAAGGGAAAATGAATCACAACTGGCAATAGTAAGATAGACTAACAGGAAATTAGGGAACTAGGGAACTAGGGAACAGTAGACGAGTATGATGATCTTGATGAAGATTTTCGGGCTGTAGGCCGTGGCCGTGAGGCTTGTAGTTCCCCGACGTTTCGCCAGAGACTGCGCCTGGCATTCTTAAGGGTTGTCTCAAGACCAAGACAACCCTTGAGGATTTGAGACAACCCTTGAGGATGCCAGGCGCAGTCTCTGGCGAAACGTCGGGGAACTACAAGCCTCACGACCACGGCCTACAGCCCGAAAATCTTCATCATGATTATCATAGCTACTCCAGCTATGAAAGTCTACGTGATTACAGTAGACGAGTAGTTAGGCAGAGGACGAGAGGACGAGTAAGAAGCTTTTAAGTTGGAACCAAACCCCCCCCCACCCACCGATATTAGTATATGAGCGAAAGAAATGGGTTCATTGGAAAAAAAACCCAAGATGCTTATAAGTAAAGACTGATATGATGACTATTTGTGAATTAGATAAGCGAAGCGGTAAACAATAGAAAAATATAATCAACAATGAGTTGACATGCCACTACACCCACTTCTAGGATAAATTCCCCTTTTTGGAAAATTATGAAAAACAAAATTAATGATATCAGAATATTCAAATTGATTGGTAGACGCAACTCATACCGAACAACTAGACAGCAGACTCTCAAGACCGCGAGATGGAGTTGTAAGGCAAAGAGTTAGCTAAAAGCATGAGTCATTGAGCTGTAAATGCGATAAACAAGGGCGCAAACTTTCATACGGGATTTTGAATATTTGTATTAGCATAATTATCCAGACAGAAGTTCAGAGTAATTTATAAAGAAGTATATACTTTTGTGAAATGTCAAAGAATTAAGATTCGTTTAAGTGACATTTAAAGTAATTCTTGTGTGTTCAGTATTCTGAGAAGTACAGACGAGCGTATTTCTCGGATACTACCCCTAAGAAGGATAACGAAATTGTGTAAACGGAGGAAAGCAGAAATATATATTAAAGTCGGGTCACGTGATTAAAGATTCTAACCACTTATGTGCAGAACATGAAAACAAAGTGAAAGTCAAACTCGAAATTCTGTCAGGAACGTTGTAACCAGACCAACTCAAAGTCACTGTTTAATTTTTTTTGTTTTGTTTACGGATATATAAGTTGTTAGCATACGAGCCCTGCGGTCAGAAAGAAGCTGCCTCTACCAAAATTTGGGACTATCGCCTTTTACTAAAAGGAATGGAAAATGGAAGCCAAAAGAAAGAAAGTTGTGTGTGTGTATATATATATATATAAGGGACACCCATTTCCATAAACTGACCTCCTATTATAGATAGCTCAGAATTCCAAGCAAATAGCTGGATGCAAACTTGATAATATATGATAATGATTGCTCAGGTTTTAGAGGATTTGTTTATTTTTTTTATTCCTAAAACTTAAGAAATTGAGATAAAATTTTTTAGTGCACGTTACGGATTTACGTATATGGCCGGGTCTAGATAAGTATATCTGACCTAAGCTGAAAGAACATTCCTGAAAAATTCTATAAAGACAAACTCTACTTACAAGGTAAAGTAAATGAAAATATCTATAAAGAAAATTACAAGGCATTGAGGATAAGGCAACAGGGAATGATTGAGGAGCAATGATTCGCCAACAACATTAGATAATACTCAACGAATTGAGGAAAATACAACAGAGGATGATTGAGGAGCAACGATTCACAACATTAGATAATACTCAACCAATCGAGGAAAAGACAATAGGGGATGACTCAGGAGCAACGATTCACCAACAACATTTGATACTACTCCACCATTGGGACGTGAATCTGAGCCTCGAGGAGACTTCATAGTCATAGCATACGCTATTACATCACGGTCTCAACAGAAAATGGAAGGATTTCTCCCGAACTCTCTTCGGTGTAAAGAGAACAAAAAACGCTGCATTTATGCACCTGATTCTGCTGCTGAAGGAGCCGTCGTACTGCCCTTGAACTTTCCGATTAAAACCATCCCCTTTTAAGTCCTGTCATACTCCTATTTTTTCCTGTGATCAACAACGGATTGAGCAACAATATGTCCTATCAACCTTTCTGAGAGTTCCCTCATCCCACTAACAAAATTGAAAAGTATCTACAGGGTGATTACTCTACTCAATCAACATTCATCTAATCTGCTGAAGCGTTTTTCAAAATCATCCAATGTGGGGTGCACCTAGGCAGAAAGAACACCTCCAAATACCGGAAAAGTAATATGGCTTATGTAGCAAAATCGTCCTGCCATCACTCCAGCTGCCGAGATATAGACCACGCTCGCCCATGACAACCATGAACTGTGGACGCACTTGAAGACAAAAGTGAACTAGTCGGTGAAAAGTGTCGGTGTTCTCCCTACGAATTTGTTTTTGATAGATACGGTGTTTTAAATTGTCTACATCTTAATCAGATCTTATTCCTCTTTGCCCCAACGAGACATTAGAACAACAGTGATAAGTGAATATATTTAATCAAGATTAGAACATTTTACAAAAACAAATTAACTTTAGAAGTTAAGATTATGCCTAGGTTAAGACACGCTGTTGGGAAAACATTCAATAACATGCTCCCTACGATTATATCACAGACACAGGAAACGATTTTCTCTCTAAAGGTTAAGTAATAAATGAATTATAACTCAAGTGATAAATGTTTACTATAATTTTGATAGAGCATTGTATAAAAATTCGTAGAGCTAGTTATGGATTGGATACCAACAGTTGCCTGTTTTTACAACAAGGGAACCAATTTTCACATACAAAAGCATAAGTAAGAAAGTAAGAAAAAAATTACTAACCGCTTAAGGCGGTAACTTGAAAGGAAAACATGATTTCGGAAACTGGATCTTGTTTACACGAAAGGCTTAAATTAGGAAACTTTGTTGCCTCCACATGTATGTTTGTATACCCTGGGGGTCCGTCGAACCCCAGCTGTGCTCACAACAGCAACAGGGCGCGTCCCCGGGTGGCGGATAGGGGAACGGTCGGTGGTTTGCTTGCATTCCTCCCGGCTAGGACCAGACCGGACCCGCGAGCCATTTGTGGGGTCGTCAGGACTCGAGCGACCTGACGTACTATATAGATCGTGCTGCGCCCACTCCAGCAGCAAAACGTGTCCCCTCGGTGGCGTAGTGGGGAAAAGGTCGGTGGATTTGCTAGTCAGTCCTCCCTTCCAAGTCCGATGGACTCGCGGACCATGAGTGGGGTCAGCAGGAAAATTTGTGCGATAGGGGCCTGCTGTCAAGCCTGAACTATCCCGGCCCACAACGGGGGCCTGTGCCGCTGTTGGCGTGGCGGTGGGAGAGTGGGGGATCTGTCGCTTCTTCTCTCTTGGTTCATTGAACCTGAGACCATCTGTGGGGGCACCATGGGAGATGAGCACCCTGGATGCCTACATTGCTCAGTGGGCTGCCTCACAGCAGCTACACGACTAGGCTTAGTCTTGCGAACGGGCTGGATGAGACAATACCGGGCGTAATGCTGGGAATTACCACCAGGTCGATAAGCTCGAGAAAGGAGGAAGCGCAGTCTTTTGGCTTTTGGGACTTAGCGCCGACTCAGGAACCGAGACACCCAAGGACAATCTGTGAGGTCGTCAGGAGTTGAGCGACCTGACGTACTAATGCTCAGGCTGGACCCACATCAGCAACCAAACACGTCCCCAGCTGGTGCACTGGGGGAAAGATCAGTGGATCTGCTAGACAGTCCTCCCGGTTAAGTCCAAGGGACTCGTGAACCATTAGTGGGGTAGGCAAGAGTTGAGCGCCTTGTCGTACTAGTTGCTCATCTGTTGGAGCTTGCGAGCTGCGTGCTGGCCCACAACAGCTGCAGAAGGCGTCCCTGGGGGCACACCAGGGCTCGGCTCGGACCAGTCCAGAGAGGAGCTACTGTACTGGTTCCTGGCTCGGCCTACGAGCCCGTCGACAAACTGTGGGGTCGCCAGGAGATGAGCACCTAGATGTACTAAAAGTCTCACACTGTTGGGCTTGTAGCCCTAGCCGCTCTCACAACGGCTGCAGGACACGTCCCTGGAGGCAGAACAGGGGAATGGTCGGTGGATCTGCGACAGCAGTCCTCCCGGCTAGGCTCATGGAGCCCGTGGACCAACTGTGGGGTCGTCAGGATTGAGCGACCTGATGTACTATGTAGCTCAGCAATTCCCAGAACTGCAAACTCCAACACCCTCTCCCTGGGGTGTTGGTTTAAGGACCGTGAACTTGAACGTGGACGTGAACATAGGATAGGGAGGACTAGAACTGGGACTTGGGAGTATGGTCATGACGACCGAGGTATCCCAAGGGGTGGACGGATGGGCCTAGATGTATGTTTGTATACATCATTACAGGGTTAAAAACTAATCTCAGATTAGTCGACAATTTTTAAATATAAATTCGACAGGAAAATAGGAACTATATATGAATTGGAAGCATCAATTACAAAAAAAAAAAGACTTGACCTCCTTTAGACACAATAGATAATAATTAATTATCTAATTTAATAATGCAAATGTATTAATACTGATAATAACAACTATTTTACTTACCAGGCATATTGAGCTCACTTTTCAAAATAAATAAAAAAAATAGAAATATCTACTGTAAGGGTTTTCACCCCCACAGTAGACTTTGGGGAGGGGAGAATTGTTATAACGAGACTAAAAACCGTCAGGACATCAAAATAATTAGCGGAAAATTTAAATAAAGATTTAAGTAATATATTAAAACTAAAAATAATGATAAAAAATATGCTGAAGGACTTTAAATTATAAGGAAATAGTTTAGCTTATTTCGCGAGACAAGAGGTTTTTTAAAACAAACCCTTGAATGGAAAGTTAAGTTAAGATAACGATCAACACAAATGAAACATACCAATGTAGATTGAGGCGTTGGGAAAAAACATTTGGTCAGCATATTTAATGAAGGCAAGGTAATCTTAAAAGCAAAGATACCAATGTTAATGGATTAGCTATTTTATGAGACAAGGGAGTTTTAAAAACCAATGGTAATAGAGGGTCGAGAGAGGTTGCAAAAAACAGACGAATTTCAATCTGGGGAAATATTTTAGATAATGAAAAAAACTAGAAAAAATATATAACCTGCAGGAGTCAAAGGAGAAGATCAGTCAGGTCGGCAGCCATCGGACATGGCAGCGTCCAGGCGATAAGCCAGCGCCCTTCTGGGCCAATTACGTAAGTAGAGTTTTCAATTCTCTCGGGAATGTTCAAATTTAAATTATAATTACACTTAAGCAAATATGAGCATATATTTCTATCTTAAGCCAATTTTTACTAAATGGTGCTTCCAAATTCCCTAGTTTGTCAAGTTCTATCTTAGGCAATTTTTCATATGTACCCTCTGGCGGCACTATGGCCCTGGGGTCGACTCAGCCTCTAATGGAAATGAGTACCAGATGCTGGTTCTGGGGGTAAAGGCGGCCGTCACGCAGGGCTGACAACCCGGCTGACATAAAGTGCCGATTGTCTAGAAAATGTGGGAGCCTTAACCTCCTACTACCCCAAGGGCCTCCGGGCCTGTTGTGGGATCACTTTACTTTACTGATAATTTGTTAAATTAGTGGTAAACCTGTTTCTCTTTCACATTTGCATTTCGTGTTTCTAGGATTTTTTCATAGTTATATTAAAGAGTTTTGTAAACAGTGTCATTGGTTTTCTTTTAAATTAAGGAATAAGTGTGCTAAATTCTTACTAGGAGTCCTGATCTTACTTCATGAATTCCTATATTTTCCTCGACACGCTACCTATTAATTAATAATGTCCTTTCGTAATAAAGAATAAGAATCCCAAGTCATTACAATGTCCTAACAGATGTTCCCGCTAGAGCCTATTGTCAATATTTTTACTCACATATTAAGGAAATTTATCCCAGGAGTCCTTCTACATTATTGGGCAATTTAAGGTGAGAAAATTGACAAGTTAGTATTAGATGGGCAAGTTAATGCTAATTTGTGCAAATTAAGTTGAGAAAATGGGCGAGTTTAGTACATCAGATTAGTTTAGCGTTCACTTGTTTATTAGCAGATTTTTGTGATAAGTTGGCTGCACTGCCTGAGCAATGACTGATACACATTTTACTTTACAAATATGGTGATTTTAGATTAGTTTGAGCTCAACTGCACTTCATTTTAAGACATTTCACACATTTTTTTAAAAAAGTGATCACATACATTTCTCTCTGGCAATTATTCACATACAACAATAATACATTGCTGTTTTTTTTATTTGAATATACTCGTATGTTGGTGGCATGGTGGCATACAATTCCCAAATAAATTAATTTTAGTGCTGATTATGTTTAAATTAAAACTAAAAAATATTTTTAAAACAGATCATACACACATTAATCCTTGATTTGATGTTTTACAGCGTAATTTTCTTAAAAAAAAAAGGCTTTAAGAATGCACAAATTGAAATTTATTTATAGGTTGCATGGGCTCATACTTTAAGGGAGGAAAGGAGTTTACGAGTATTTGAGAATAAAGTTGTTAGGAAAATTTTTGGACCAAAGATACATGAACAGACAGGTGAATGGAGAAGACTGCATAACAGTGAAATACATCGTGTGTATAGGAAGCCATATATAATGAGAAAAGTTAGGTCTCGTAGACTGCGATGGGCAGGACATGTGGCACAAATGGGGAATGAAAGACGTGCATGGAAGCTTCTTATAGGAAAACCAGAGGAAAAACGCCCAGTTGGTAGACCAAGAATGAGGTGGGAGCATAACATTAACTATGGTTTGAGGGAAGTAGATTATACAGTGGATGATTGGAAAACATTGGCTGAGGATAGGGATATATGGAGAGCTTATGTCTGCGTGGCCATGAACCTACGGATTCGATAGTGCCAGTTAGTTAGTTATTTATGGGTTGCTGGAAAAACGAGTCCTGTATTAAATTAGTATTAAATCTAATATATAAAAATCGATGTTTGTTTCTTCATTCATTTGTTTGTATTTTATGCGCTGCCATACCATTTATTCGATTGTGATGGGGTTTTTGCAAAATTTTGAATTTCAGGAGTTTCCGGGAAGATTTTAGCTATATGAGAGTTCTAATACTCAGTCCGTTCACCCTTAAAAACCACCCTTTGCAGTGAAATACGTGTTTTTCTGAACTTTTTGGCGCCTAAATGGCTTACGCTGCCAAAACCATAACATATTCACCAAACAAATGTACACAGAATTGAATATATAAAAATCTACAAAAAAGTCCGCGACATCACATGTTTATCTTTGACGGATAACTCATAACCATTTTTATCTTTCAGCTCATTGATGCCAAGAAGATCGGGATGACTAGATTCCCGGGCAAGGGTAGCAGCGCACGACGGCTATTCTTTTATAGATAACTCACAATAACCATTTTTGTCTTTCAGCTCATTTAGCCTATGTCAAGAAGATCGGGATAAGTAGATTCCCGGGGTACGCCGGGAAATCAGCACGGGTATCTATAAGTAATTACGTTATAAACTTAGATTTATTTTTCTTTTTACTTGTTCAAATAAACATAAAAAACATATTAAGGCGTAGCAGGTAGATGGAAAGATGGAAAGATGGAAAGATGGATAGATGGATAGATGGATAGATGGATAGATGGATAGATGGATAGATGGATAGATGGATAGATGGATAGATGTAGATAGATAGATAGATAGATAGATAGATAGATAGATAGATAGATAGATAGATAGATAGATAGATAGATAGATAGATAGATAGATAGATAGATAGATAGATGGAAAGCTCTGCGGCCATCACTTAAGTGTTGGCGGTGAGCGATCCATTTTGGTCCTCCTTAATAGGTAGAACCCCGGGTTCCTGTAAAATACATTAGCCCCGGTTTAAATTTTGAATTCAAATTTGAAATTAATTAGCAGAGTGAAGTCGGAAGCATACCTTTTGGGGTTCTATTCCAGCATTTGCTCTTTGGATTGAGGGAAACCGCTTAAAACCTCAATCGGAATATTCGATCATGCAGGATCTTGCCAAGTTTGGCTTTCGGATGACTCTATATTGGGAGGGCATCCAAGCTCCTCTTTATTTAAATATAATGTGCGTACATTTCAGATTATTACAATTATTCATACAATTATGATAACGTGCATTTATTTATTTATTTATTTATTTATTTTACTCTTCAGTTGTTGCTGTTCTATCTGTAGTTGTCAGGTGATGTCAATTTCTCTGGAACTGGTGGGATGAACCTGTAGCAGTAAGATCAGTTATTAGTTTTTAATTTGTTGTATTAATATGTTTTATTAATGCACTTTATATGCCAATGTTGTAATTATCTATCTATCTATCTTCGGGTTTTTACAGCTGCTGCCGTCTTCCCGTGCCAAACCTCCAAAGCCTACGGTCTTGGGCATCTTCGATGCTTAGCCCTCTAGCTTGCATTACTGTCTTCATGTTTTCCTTCCATGTTAACCTTGGTCTTCCTCTTTTCTTCTTTCTGTTAGGATGCCATTCATATAGTTGCTTCGGCCATCGCTCATCTTCCATTCTTAAAACATGTCCTAACCACTTTAATTCCTTTTCCTCAATTCTTTCAATTATGCTTTCTTCTGCTTCCATTTTGTTTCTAATTTCCTTATTTGTGACACGTTCTAATTTAGACTTTCTGGCACTTCTTCGTAAATAATCCATTTCTAGAGCTATTAGTCTATTCTTGTAGTACTTATTGATTGTCCATACCTCACTTCCGTACATTGCTACAGATTCCACCAATGTTTTACCAATATATTTTTTTGTGTTGTAATTATAATTGAATAATTGTGTAATATGTTTCTGTGAGCGCACGCCGGGTATTAGCTAGTATTTTATAAAAGGGTTTTAACGCTTTCAGGTATTGTGAAACATACAATTTTACTAATGAAAGTATAAAACTTACAAGATCACAGTACGGGTTGAAGTGGACGTAATATGAATTGAAGTAATTAGTTTTGGTTAAAGACTGATTCACACGGGACCTAGTATGATTTGATGCAAACCGTCTAATCCGTTAGTAAGAGCTTGACCAAAATAACACGGAACAATCTAACGGCGGAGTTCATGAAACCATCTTTACGCAAAGAGTGACTCTTTCCCCCCTCTATGACTCACACTCACTCACTCACTCACTGGCACTATCGAACCCGTAGGTTCATGGCCACGCGGACATAAGCTCTCCATACATCCCTATCCTGAGCTAATGTTTTCCAATCATTCCCTGTATAATCTACTTCCTTCAAAATTATAGTTAGTTATTCTCCCACCTCATTCCTGGTCTACCAACTGGGCGTTTTCCCTCTGGCTTTCTTACAAGAAGCTTCCATGCAAGTCTTTCATTCCCCATACGTGCAACATGTCCTGCCCATCGCAGTCTACGAGACTTAACTATTCTTAGTATATCTGGCTTCCTATAAAGACCATGTAGTTCATTGTTATGTAGTCTTCTCCATTCATCTGTTTGTTCATCTCTCTTTGGTCCAAAAATTTTCCTAAGTACTTTATTCTCAAATACTTGTAATCTCCTTTCTACTCTTAAAGTAAGAGTCCATGTTTCGCATCCATATAATATAACTGGTAGAATTAATAGTTTTATAAATTTTCAGTTTAACGTTTTTTGAAAGGAGTTGGGACATGAAGAGCCTCTGCAATGCATAATAGCACGCATTTCCAGAATTGAGCCTATGTTTAATTTCTTTGTGCATCTCATTCCTATTTGTGATTATTGTTCATCGGTATTTGAATTCAGCCACTTCCTCAAAATTTCCCTCATTTGTCATTAGCTGTCCATTTTCATTATATAATGTATTTCTACGTGTGACCATATATTTAGTTTTATTGATATCCCCCTCTCTATGACGCAGAGAGTATTTATAAAACCGGTTTTATGAATATTCTCTACATCATAGAGATGGAGAAAGACTTGCTCTTTGCGTAAAGATGGTTTCATGAATTCCGCCCTAAAACTCAGTTTCATAAAAAGTGGACTTAATAACTCATTGGCATTATCGAACCCGTAGGTTCATGGCCGCTCGGACATAAGCTCTCCACATATCTCTATCCTGAGCTAATGTTTTCCAAATATCCCCTGTATAATTTACTTCCCTCAAATCATGGTTAAGGTTATTCTCGTACCTCATTGGTCTACCAACTGGGCGCTTTTCCTCTGGTTTTCATACAAGAAGCTTCCATGTCTCTCTTTTATTCCCCATTTGTGCTACATGTTTACCCCATTTGCAGTCTGAGTCTCAACTGTTCTTATTATATTGAATTTTCTATAAAGACCATGTAGCTCACTTATGCAGTCTTCTCCAATCACCAGTCTGTTCATCTCTCTTTGGCCCAAAAAATTCCTAGAAACTTTATTCTCAATTACTCGTAATTTCCTTTTGTACCTTAAAGTAACAGTCCATGTTTCGCATCCATATAATATAAATGGTAGAATAACAGTTATATATAGCCCTATATATATATATAGTTTAACGTTTCTTTAAAGGAGTTGGGACGCAAGAGTTCCTGTAATGTATAATAGTATGCATTTTTAGAATTGAGCCTACATGTTTAATTTATTTGTACATCTCATTCCTATTTTTAATTATTGTTCCTAGGTGTTTGAATACTGCCACTTCTTCAAACTTTCCCAAATTTGTCATTAACTGGTCATTTCTATTATCCATCCATAGTAATTCTGCCGGAGGGCAGGTCTTTCACTGCAGTCACAGCATTTTCATGCTATGCTTTGCAGCTTTACTAGGGAATTATAAGTGTGGTAGCTTCCCGTTGCTTTCCGCGCCGGAGAAGGATATGATGATGATGATAATAAGGATTATAATGATGGCCGGATGATTTTTGGGGACCGTTAGGCTCGAAGCTTCCTGACATTTGTCTTATAGGTGAGGAAAACCCCGAAAAAAGAACTCCCCCAGGTGCCTGTCCCGACCGGGAATCGAACCCAGGCCCGCTGCGTGACAAGGCAGCACGCTACCTCGAGACCACAGGGGTGGACTATTTCTATTATAATGTAATGTACTTCTATGTGTGAATATATATTTAGTTTTATTGATGTTTACTTCCAGTCCCAATTGCTTAGTATTACTCAGTAGAGTGTGCCTGTAGGCCCTTAGTATCTCCTCGCTATCACCTAATAGTAAGTCCCAAATACTAAACCTCGTAAAAAAAGGTCAGTTCCGAATAAACTAGTTGTTACTGGGCTCGCATTTTGCCGAATGTACGAGTACTTACATATAAAAAATATCTTCAATTCGTGTCCAGCTGAGGGTCGGGTCGAGGAATGAGACGATAATATGAAGCCCCTGTACTTAGAAGTCTTTGAACGACAGGGGTGCCAGCCGACCACTCCTGACGCATTGTCACAGAGGCAGATGAATGTAATGAAACGAAATGGATGAGATGAGTATGGAAAAATGGTGGAATGTAATTTGTGGCAGAGGAAAATGGGAGAAACCCCGAGAAAAACCTGCCCAAGCTCCGTTTCGTCCACCACAAAATCCACTTGGAGGGGGAGACTCGGTCTCGGAACCCCAGCGGTGAGAGGAGAGTGTCTAACCGCTTGTGCCACGGAGCCGCCTACATACAAAAATACATTGTTTTAATACAGAAATACATTCTAATTCAACCCAGGAAGTTACTACAGACCTTACGGGCTAAGCCAGTCTCACCCTAAGTACAGGGGATAGATGTTACCAAACTCATAACAACGGAATTTGTTTAGGGAGGGGTGGAGGGGAAAGGTTAGCAGTACATTTTCCAAATCTGTGCACTATACATTTAAAAACCATAGTTTTTCTTCAGAAATATTGATACAATTCCCTTCCATTCATACTTTTCGTCCATCACAAAATCCACTTGGAGGGGGAGATTTGATCTCGGAACCCCAGCGGTGAGATGAGTGTCTAACCGCTTGTGCCAAGGAGCCGCCTACATACAAAAATACATTGTTTTAATACAGAAATTCACTCTAATTCAACCCAGGAAGTTACTACAGACCTTACGGGCTATGCCAGTGTCCCCCTACGTACAGGGGGTAGATGTTGCCAAACTCATAACGGAATTTGTTTGTTTAGGGAGGGGTGGAGGGGAAAGGTTAGCAGTTTTTTTTTCCAAATCTATGTACTATACATTTAAAATACATAGTTTTTCTTTAGAAATATTGATAAAATTCCCTTCCATTCTTAGTTTTCCATTAAATATACTTTTGGGTTTATGATCCTAATTATAGCACTGGCAATTTTGACCCTAAAAGAGCCTTATGCTCTGGGAGTGGAATATATTAATTATTAATGCAATTTAGTATTAGTTCTTTTCCTGAATATGACATGCAGACTAGTTTTATATAAATATGAGAGTCGACAATTTCACGCAGGATAGTACAGGTCCGCATGAGCTCAGGGACAAGTGGTAACTGTTTTTTTTTCTTTAAGAGGGGGTGGCTTGGACGGATACAACTTACAACTCTGTACCTGTTGTGTTGCTTACTTCAGTTTTATTTAAAGATTTCTCTCAAGAAAGTGCTGTTAAAATGGCAACCCAGTTCCCTATTCCAAACACACAGTAACTTCCTGGATTGAACCTGACTGTAATAATTGTGTCTTTTTTTTTTGTAGCCTGCTGGAAGGTAAACAGGTCACTATGAAGGATGTAGAGAATTCTTTTGGAGGTAACATCTGCCGTTGCACAGGCTACCGACCTATTTTAGATGCATTTAAATCGTTAGCTGTGGACTCCAGTGAAGACTTGAGGAAGAAGGTGCCAGACATTGAGGTGAGTCAAAGCCTCAATTGTTACAACTATCTTCCTCTCCCTTGGCTCTGTGGTCCTCTTAAGAACCTTGGCTTCCTTTGTAACATCTGCCCATTCTTCTCTCTTCCTAGCTTCCTGTCTCCATCTTTTAACCTTCAGTTTTCTTAAGTCTTCTTCAACCTTATCCAAACCATCTTTCTGTCTTCCAACCTTTCTTCTTCCTTCTGGTTTCCCTTCTAAGATCGTTCTTGCACTTCTTTCCTGCTCCATCTGCAACACACGTCCTACACATTCCAGTCTCTTTCTTCTAATATCTCCCACCAGAACTAAATCCCTAAATAATACTTTCAATTTATGGTTCGTTCTAATTCTCCATAAACCTTGTTCCTGTGCTACTCCATATTTTTTTCATAGTATTTTCCTTTCCCATGCATTCAATATGAACTTATCTTTATCCGACTATTTAACTCATGCCCCAATTGGGAGTCAATGGCCAATCATGTTTCAATGAATTTTGTATTACAACCAATGACAATCGTGATTCACCTCGCTCTTTATCAATTTCTCTTTACCAGCTCCTGCTTTTTTGACAAAGAAAGATTCTCCTTTTTAATATTCTTAATGGGTCAGAGCATTATTTTACAGTGGCTGACTCTCCAATAAAGTTTCTTTACCAAGCCAATTAATTAATCAAATTATAGATGATGATGATAATTATTTTTATTATTATTATTATTGTTATTATTATTATTATTATTATTATTATTATTATTATTATTATTATATTGTGTAGTCTCTACCTCTTACGTATTATTATTAAAATTGAAGATAATTATTAACTGTTGTTATATGTATAATTTAACCCTGGTGAAGTGGAAGATAATACCTTATGGCCTTAACTTCATCAGGTAAACTAAGTACGGTAAACAGTTAATTAAGCATTAATCAAGTCCCTCCCCTGACATTCAGTCATTGCGCAGAACTTAGTTTTTGTATGCTCACTTCACAGATATGAACTAAAGTAAGGACATATTGTTATTGGTTCTGCGAATCATCCCTTTTTTTTAATTTCTTTCTTTGTCGTTTTCTCTCGTTTACACTCTTTTTCCTTTTTGTTTAACTTTGTTAACCTTTTTATCTTATTCTCACATACAAACATAAGACAGGACACACACCCAGACTCAAGGTGGAGATTCAAAATCCCCTGCCCCGCCGGGAATCGAACCCGGGTCACCGGAGTGGAAGATAGGGACTCTACCGACTACGCCACGGTGACAAGGTTAATTTTTTTTCCTTATTGTTTTTACCTTTTTCTTTGTTTGTTTTACCTATTTCTTTGTTTGTTTTACCTATTTCTTTGTTTGTTTTACCTATTTCTTTGTTTGTTTTACCTATTTCTTTGTTTGTTTTACCTATTTCTTTGTTTGTTTTACCTATTTCTTTGTTTGTTTTACCTATTTCTTTGTTTGTTTTACCTATTTCTTTGTTTGTTTTACCTATTTCTTTGTTTGTTTTACCTATTTGTTAACTTTCATTAATTCTCACATAGGCACAAGGACAGGACACACACACCCAGACCCAATGTGGAGATTTAAAATCCCCTACCCCACGGGAATCGAACCCGGGACGCCGGAGTGGAAGGTAGGGACTCTACCGACTATGCCACGGCGACGGACAACTAAGTACCGTTAACAGTTAATTAACCATTAATCAAGTCCTTCCCCTGACATTCAGTGATTGCGCAGAACTTGGTTTTCGTATGTTCACTTCATAGAGAGTTGATATGAACTAAAGTAAGGACATCTTATTATTGGTTCTGCGAATCATCCCTTTTAATGGGATGTAATTGAAACCCCTAAATACGATGTGGTTTTAAGAATAGTGGATTTAGTCATGACTAGAGAGTGAAATTTGTTCCACAATGCCGATTACATACTTGTACTGGTATTGGCTGAACGATGTATCACATGTCTGCATACCAATCGGGCGAATCTTCTGTAATATAAACATCACTTACTTATTTACTCACTGGCACTATCGAACCCGTAGGTTCATGGCCGCGCGGACATACGCTCTCCATACATCCCTATCCTGAGCTAATACTTTCCAATCATTCCCTGTATAATCCACTTTCCTCAAATCATAGTTAATGTTATTCTCCCACCTCATTCTTGGTCTACCAACTGGGCGTTTTCCCTCTGGCTTTCCTACAAGACCCTTCCATGCAAATCTTTCATTCCCCATACGTGCAACTTCCTGTAAAGCGACTATATCCAAGGGCGATTTATCTAAATCCCGCGTTAATATCTCTAGTGCCCCGCTATTGTATAAAGTCCTAACATTCCATGTTGCTAGGAACATGTCTCTATGTTTGAGCCTTTGGCATGGGTTCCCTGAAGTAGTCCCCGCACGGAGAACCGAATGGGGGACTATTTGACCTCCGGAAAATTTTACCCCAGTTGAACCCATGTCCGCATTTCTTGACGGTTGTATTTTTACGGTGAAAGTTCGTCACTCTTTCGACCAAGGTACTTTTTTCGTCTGGCATATCACCTTCGACCATCCGGCATGGGTAACCCTATCGTCAGCAATGCTAGTAGTATAAACATTAGGAAACAATATAAAGTGTATAATACAATAAAATATACATAAGTTATGCATTGCTTACAATGTAATGAAATGTTTTAAGATAAAAATTGCTCTATCGCATGCACATTTGTTTTCATTTTGGGTGGCATTTCACTATACGCAATATCAGGTACGCGCAATACTATTAGTCATTCAAAATATCTTTGCAGGCGAAAGAATTACGAAGCTCTGTTTGTTGCTACACGTGACGTCACATAAGGCAGTGTATACTGTCGGCGTCCCACGTCCCATTCCCCTCTGCACTCATAGATAGCAGTGCCACGTGTTCTATTCCTGCATAAACACGACTGCAGTGCCTTCCGTCAACAAATGCACTTACTCCTTAAACGGGTAATAACTACTGACAATAACTCCAATTTCTACACGCTTTATATTAGCTTGACCTGTATCTGTGTATCTATGTGACGGAATCTCTCAACACGATTTTCATCCACTTAAAAACATTGGATCGACTTGAAAATTTGTATACTTGTAAAAGACCAATGACAATATAATAATTTCATTTTTTTTCTAATATCCTGGCCAGGATCATCAGGACATCAAAAAGATAAAGACCGGTATAATAGGTTGCGGACTTATCGACTTTTTAGTCCATCGTTGTAAGAAATTAATATTATATCCTCTGGTAGCTCAGTTGGTAGAGCGGTGGACTGTAGTGGTATATAATTTCAGTAATCCATAGGTCGCTGGTTCAAATCCGGCCCGGAGGATATTTTTAGAAGAGTATTACTTTTAGCTCACACAACAATAGTAATGAATTTAAAAATATTTTCATTTTTATCTTATTGTGTAAGATATTAATGACAATTTTGTAAACTTATCACATTGTAATTTATCCAAAAAACAATATGAGCAGGATACGATTAACTGTAACAATTTATCTATATTGAAATATTCAAAAAATTATAATAATGTTAGATAATAATTTAAAACAATATAATTACATTCGTGCCTAGACACTAAAAATATCGTATGCAATTAAGTTTTCATGGGGTTCCGGTTTATGACAATCAATTAAACTAAAAAATAAAAAAAATAATAAAAAAATAAATATTAGTTTAAAAAACTAAAACAACACGCTTTATTAGAAAACCGAACTAAAAAATGAAAAATAATTTTAATTTCCACACGCGCTTGGGATAAAATTAAAGTGGCCAACAAAAAAAATCATCTCCAACACATCTAGAATGAAACTAGAGTTATCTGCAGAATAATAATAATTTTATCATCAAAAGCGTGGGGTGCTTTTTATGGTTTTCACGTTTTCTTCTTAGAGACTTTACTTTTACCAATATCTGTTTATTATCAAATATATTAATTGATATAGAGTACCCCACGCTTTTGATGGTAATATTATTTTTTTGTAGATAACTCTAGTTTTATTCTAGATGTGTTGGAGATGATTTTTTTGTTGACCACTTTAATTTTATCCAAAGCGCGTTGGAAATTAAAATTATTTTTCATTTTTTAGTTCGGTTTTCTAATAAAGCATGTTGTTTAGTTTTTTAAACTATTATTTATTTACTAAATCAATCGTCATTTACTGCGTCTGTCTATATGTCAGAGCACTTTTCATAGCCTGTATATATACAGCTATGTGATACACCCCATCCCACCCCCTCGCGCGCGTTCTCGTATAGTTTATGTTAATACAAGTAAACCTTCGACATATTGGAACAGATTCCACCCTCTGGCCATAACTAACTCACTGGCACCATCGAACCCATGGGTTCATGGTCGTTCGGACATAAGCTCTCTTTATATCTTTCTCCTGAGGTAATGCTTTCCAATCATTCCCTGTACAATCTACTTCTTCAAATCAAGGTTAATTTTAGTCTTCCAACTCATTCTTGGCCTGACTACTGGAAGCTTTCATTCTGGTTTTCCTGTAAGGGGTTTCCATGCCCCTCTTTCATTCCTCATTAGGGCCAGATGTTCTCCCCATTGCAGTCTACGATACTCAATTTTTCTTATTATATCTTATTTCCCATTAATATCATACAACTCACTGTTAAGTAAGTCTTTTCCATTTGCCTCTGTTCATCTCTCTTTAATCCAAAAGTTTTCCTAAGAACTTTATTCTCGAATACTAACAATCTCTTTTCTCCTCCCTTAAAGTGAAAATCCATATTTCGCATCCATATAATATAACTGGGAGAATAACAGTTTTATATATTTTCAGTTTTTTTTTTTAGAAGTTGGGACCACGAGAGCCCCTGTAATGCATAATAGCATGAGTTTCCAGAATTCGACCAGTGTTTAGTTCCTTCCGTACTTAATTCCTTCATTCTTCATTCCTAGGTATTTCAATTAAAGAGTCAAATGCAAAAACGATAAATGTCACTATTTTTTCATTTTTCACCTAACTGTACCAGCCTGTACTACTGGTGCTGTAGAATTTTTAAATATAGTTTCAAGGCATAAACATGATAGTCTAGGAGATATCAGCATAATAAAATACACTGCACAGGAGAAGAACGAAACCTTAAAATTGATTTCCTGGACAATCATAGGTAAGTGACATTCATCACTTTTGCATTTGACTCTTCAATTCATCCACTTCTTCAAAATTTTCTTCATATGTCATTGAGAGCCTTTTTCATTACGTAATATATTTCTATGTATGGTCATGCATTTATTTTGATGTTTGTTTACTTCCAGCCTCAATTTCTTAGTGTTACTCAATAGATTGTGCATGTTGTCCTTTATGCCATAACTAAATATCGGAGTTGTAAGCAAAATTAATTTTAATATTCATAAGTTTAAAAATATGTGGAAATTATATATTCTATAAGTCACAACATATCAGGCAATTTTACTAATGTATGATAATGTTTAGAAATGCATATTTAAGGGGAGAATGCATATTTTACAAACTGTAATGAAAAAACACAGAAAATATGGAAGCCTTAACCTCCCACAACCTCAAGGACTGATCACTTTTCTGGGAGGTTCTCCATGTTCTTGTGTGTTCGAAAATGTAAATATGTGATAGTTTAAAATCCCTTCCCGACAGGGCGTGTCCCTTTAGGGCTAGGGAGGCTCGAGTCACGTAAATGTACAGCCTTTGAAATATTTGTTGGCGCACAGGTAATTTTTAAGTCCCAGAACAAAGCCACTGCGCATGACCAGATGTCAGTTGTTTAGTTCACAAGTATACAGCTATTTGAGAAACTAAAATCCGTTCAATTTCATTGTGTGTCGTACGATGGAAAATAATTTCCCGTGTATAAGTAGTGCGGTAAATGCTGTAAACAAAATAAAACAAAACAAAGAAAATTAATTTAGATAAGGACGAGAGAGAGAAAAAACTCATGAGAGCGGGATCGAACACGCGACCTCCTGCATGGAAAATAGAAGCTCCTTCCACTAGACCACAACCGTTCTAACTAGAAACTCTTTGTATGAAGCGATGCAATACTCCAGGACTTACTTATATAATTAAATTATATATTATTTTTTTGTATTGTAAGCCTATGTTTTCCCTTTACAGAGATTTAGGCGCTCTCCCCCTAAAGGGAAGAATTTGAACCATACTAATTTAGTTACACTTGTTTTCGTATAGATGTCATTTTGAGTGGTACGTGGTCAGCGTTCCGCCTCATACTGACATCTAGGAAACCAAGGTAGTACTAGGACGGGAAAATTCGGCAAATTTTGCTTAGAGGCATTTTCATTCAGGCTTAAGGATTTTTTACGAGCCTGAAAATCTTCAGACTCGGGACCCACGGCTTAAAGTCCCTCCCGGAGGACTTGCTCCTTGGATTTTTCCGTCCTAAAAAATCCATCGACCCCGACCGGGTTTGAACCCGCGACCCTTGGGACCAGAGGCAAGGAGCATAACCACTAGTCAACCGCGGCCGATAAATTATATATTAACCTTTATTAATTTAAATTAAACGCATTTTACATTAGTAGTGGAAATAAACAATCTTGTTATGCCTTGAGTTTTCTAAACAAAGTAACAAGATTTTACAATCGTTATTCATTATATATATATATATATATATATATATATATATATATATATATATATATATATAGGAGCTGTTTTCTTTAATTAATTAATTTCCCTATATGTACAAATGTATTTATATAACGTAGCCTGGTAACTTGTAGTCATTATAAAAAATAACGACGTTATTAAAAAAAAATCCCGACCAGGATCATACGTGGTCCTGCGTCGTCGCAAGAAATTATCTTACCGACTGCTCTACTGAAGCGAACGATACAAATACTGTATCAGAAGTAAGCGCTAAATTACTATTGATTGGTTTAAGAGACCATTACTTGCTTTGTCATCTGATAACTCTCTTAACTTAGAAATTCAATTACGTACTAAATTTATTTGTTGAAATACTTTTAATAACGATTGGTCCCTTATGCCACCGGATTTGACCTCAAAAGAGACAGAACATGTAACAATTTACTAGTGTGAATCGCTCTTCAAAACTTAACTTTCCACCATCAAGAGTTGCGCCATCATTTTTTTCAAAGGCTGTACCTATAGTAGGAAAATTAAACTAAGGTAAAGAGCAGAGAAAGAAAATATAAAAAATTGTACCTGAGATCTCAGTCGTCCTAAACTATGTGAAACTTAATTTGAAAAAAAAAACTTGATAGGCCTTTCGAAGCATGTTTCATGTTCAGCTGCTGGACAGGTACCTACGAAGTTTATTGAAGTTTCACATGGCAGAGTATGGCTGAGATCTCAGGTGCAAATTTAATATTTTAACCTTTTATACAGCACTCCAAGACCTGTTCAAAAATGTATCGAAATGTGACATTCTAATAAAAAATCTCAACTCGTGTCCAACTCAGAATCGGGTCGAAGGACGAGATGAGATGAAGTCCCCTATATAGAGGTCTGTGAATGACGAGGGAACGGGCAGACCACGCCTTACGCACCATCACGGGGCAGATGAACGAAAAGAAACTAAATGGATGAACTGAGTATGGAAAAATTAATTTGTGGCAAGGGAAACGGGAGAAAACCCCGAGAAAAACTAGCCCATGCTCCGTTTCGCCCACCACGAAACCCACATGGAGTGACCGAGACTCTATCTCGGGACCCCAGAGATGAGAGGCGAGCGTCTAACCGCGTGCACCACGGAGCCACCGTTTCCATTTTAATAAACATGACATCATCTAATATATAAAAATCAATGTTTGTTTGTTTGCTTGTTTGCTTGTTCGTATTGCATGCGCGGCCATACCGTTGATCCGATTTTGATGGGATTTTTTGCAAAATGTTCAGGAGATTCCCGGGATGAACATAGGCTATAAGAGAGTTGTGATATTGAACCCCTTCACCCCTAAAAATCACCCTTCGTAGTAATAAACGTGAAATAAAGTCCCTATTTTTACGCTTAAATGGCTTACGCTGCCTAAACCATAACAAATAGGCTTACACTAAATTAACGTACATAGAATTGAATATCTCAAAAAACTCTACAAAAAGGTCCGCGACAGCATATGTTTATCTTTTACGGATAACTCACAATAACCATTTTTGTCTTTCATTGATGCCAAGAAGATCGGGATAAGAAAATTCCCGGGCAAGCGTGCTCTGCCATACCGTTCATCCGATTGAGATGGCACTTTTCGAAAAATGTTCAGGAGATTTCGGGGATGAACATAGGCTGTAAGGGAGTTGTAATACTCAACCCCTTCACCCCTAAAAGTTACCCTTGTTTTAGTAAAAAACGTGAATTAATGTCCCTATTTTGACGATTAAATGGCTTACGCTGTCTAAACCATAACAAATACACAAAATTAATGTACACAGAATTGAACATCTCGCAAAGCTCTACAAAAAGTCAGCGGCAGCGTATGTTTTTCTTCTACGGATAACTCACAATAACTATTTCTGTCTTTCATTGATGACAAGAATATCGGGTAAGCAGATTCCCGAACAGTGCACGGCTGGTGGTAAAAACATATCAACATTTATTTATGAGTAGCAACGTACGCCGGGTATTAGCTAGTCTAATATATAAAAATGAATGTTTGTTTGTGTGTTTGTTTGTTTGTGCTTTATGCGCGGCCATACCGTTGGTCCGATTGTGATGGGGCTTTTTGCAAAATGTCCAGGAGATTCCCTGGATGAACATAGGCTATAATTGCCCTTTGTAGTGGAAAACGTGAAAAAGATAGCTCTTTGGACGTTTAAATGGCTTACGCTGCCTAAACCATAACAAATACACAAAATTAATGTACACAGAAGTGAATATCTCAAAAAGCTCTACAAAAAAGTCCGCGACAGCATATGTTTATCTCTTACGGATAACTCACAATAACCATTTTTGTCTTTCATTGATGCCAAGAAGATGGAGACAAGTACGTAGATTCCTGTGCAAGCACAGCAGCACACGGCGGGTATTCTTTTACGGATAACTCACAATAACGAATTTTGTCTTTTAGCTCATTTATGCCAAGAAGATCGAGATAAGTAGATCCCCGGGCAAATACCGGGTAATCAGCACGGGGATTCTTAAAAGAATTACAATATGCATTTATATATATATATATATATATATATATATATTTTTCATTTTACTTATTCAACTAATCATGGGAAGTACATTAATTTTTGTCTTTCAGCTCATTTATGCCAAGAAGAACGGATGAGTAGTTTCCCGGACAAAAACGGGTAAACAGCACGGGGTATCTAAAAATAAATACGATATAAATGTTCCCTTTCACCTTTTTTAGTAAACATAAAATGCATTAATTTTCGTATTTCAGCTCATTTACACGCCATAGCGTAGTGATTAAGGCAGTGCGCTACAAACCGGAAGGTCGAGGGTTCAAGTCCCGGTGGGGTTAGGATTTTTAAACTGACCCAAACCTTCTGGTGGCACCATGTCCCTGGGATCGACTTAGCCTCTAACTGAAATGAGTACCAGATGCTTGTTTTGGTGGTAAAGGCGGCCGTCACGCAGGGCCGGCAACCCGGCTGACATAAAGTGCCGATTGTCTAGAAAAAGTGGGAGCCTTAACATCCTACTACCCCAAGGGCCTCCCGAGGCCTGTAGTGGGAACACTTTACTTTGGCCACATGGCCTGACTTTTCATTTCATTTCATTTATAACTTATTACTTACATATCTACTTCAATTCGTTCTTATACACAAAAAACCCATATTGTTTTTATTACGAAGGCCCCCAAAATCCTATTAAGAATACATGGTGCAGACTTACCTCCAGTAATTCTGTCGACAGTCAGACCGCCTTCATCCACTGACCATCCTTTTATTTCTCCCTCTGAAGTCCTAACTGTAAAGTCTATTCTGAGGCTTGGTGTTCACCCCACTCCTAGTCCTCTCTCTCTCTCTCTCTCTCTCTCCTCTCTTCTCTCCTCTCTCTCTCCCCCTCCAAGCATAGCAAGTTCATTTGCCCCAACGGTACTTTGTTCTGGAAGTTTCCACGGCCAAATTCCTAACTGTATTTTGTTACTACATGAATCTGAATTCCAAACTAATGCGGAGGGTTGTTTCTGATCTCTGATAACAAATGATTTTTAAGTTTTACCTTATGAAAAGCCGTGTCTCCATTATCGATCATGCTCTAATTGAAGGCCCTTCACACCCGAGCTATGGCTCGGCATCGGAGTTTTCCACTGCAGAAGACTGTTACGCAGCACAGCCATGTCTAGAAGTTCCCACTCCTCTTTACACGCTTTCTAGAGACCGTCTATTGTTCGAGGACGCCTGTTTTCCCAGTGCCCTTTTAAAGAGTCCAAAGGCACAAAAGACCATCGATGATACATCAGGAGACTTCACTGGGATGCTGCTGAATGGAATAGCATGTATTCCAGTTTCCTGCTCCATTCTTTCCAGGAACGCCAGGGTTGAACCCAAAGTGTGACTGGAGGCCTTGTCTTGGTGCACCCAGACTTGGTTTTTGTCTGTATCATAGAGAGCTGGGATTTCGGTCCGGTAAATTGGGGTGAGAACTTCTTCCTGGTAATACTGGGAGTTGATTTTGGCCTTTTTAGCTACTCTACGAATGACCAGTTTTTCATTGTAGCAATATCCCGTGATGACCATAAATCTATCCTGTGATGACCATAAATCCATTGGAGAAACTTTCTCTCCATTCGGCATACCACTTTTGAATTTTTTTTCACCCCTTTCTCTATAGTAAATTGCCCGGGGTTTGTTGCAGTCTCCTAGATAAACATAAGCTTCATCAAGTGTGACCAAAAATTTCCATTTTTCTCCTGCCAGGTGCTTTTCATAGAGTTTCCTGCTGTTGGTGCGGCATTCGGCAATGTGACGTTGCAACGATTTATGAACCCTGCTTTTGTGGCGCTTCTCCATGTTTAAATCTTTGTTTATTATGGTGTTTACAGTTTTAAGGAATATTCCCAATCTGTTTTCAATCACTCTTTGTGTGGCAGGGTTATTACCAGAGATAAGGGCCTTGACCTTTCTGATTACATCTGGGGTGCGGGTAGTAGCAGGTCATGGATTTGCTGTGTTTTATTCTTTTGGAATTGATCCAAAGCGACCCTTTCCCTTTTTATTAAGCACTGAGCTAATTACACACTTTGATACCACAAAATTATGTTTTTAGCAAGCCTCAATAATCGCGGAATAACTATAATTAGCGTCGGAAAGGGCAGTAATGTACCCTTCCCAAAACGGGTCTATCTGCTTAGGCATTATGAGAGCAACACGCGTGCGAGTGTAACAGAAGCAGCACACTGACTGGTTTGATCCCTCGCACACTCCTGTCCTGATGACTCACACTCCAACGTCACAATCTACTTGTCAAGTCGTTATCAGAGATCGGAAACAACCCTCCGTATTTCCTATGACATGCGAGTTTTGAATCATATAATTTCCTAGTCTAATAAGACTATTAATTAACTAATTAAAAATATACTATTTAAATAACTAATGAAAATATCTGGTCCTAGTTATTCTATTTATAACAGGCATATTTTCAGCTGTATTTTGATAAAGTTGTGTAATATATTGTTATGCTTGTAAATTGCAAGGAAATGCACAAAGTGAAGATTTGCGAAAGAAATGGGAAGATATGCACAGGTAACTGCAGTGTTGATGATGGACATAATGGAGAATCTCACAACAAAAATCTTCTTGCGCAAGCCAATGCTCCAGTCCATATTAAATTGGCTAAGGATGTCGATTGGTACAAAGTTACAACACTACAGGACATTTTTGAAATATTTGATAAAATTAACGACGCTCCATATAGGCTTGTTGCTGGAAACACAGGGCAAGGTAAGTAGCTAACATAATGGTTAATGTTGTACTCCCAACTCACTCATGGTTTTTAGGTGCTTTTCCACTAGTTTTCCTACAAGAATTTTTCATTCCCCATTCCCCCATTCATGCCTCATGCCCTGCCCATCGCAGTCTGTGTAGAAATATTATGGGTAGGTATTGCTGGTTTGTGTACTACTCCCCAAGTTAAATCTGCATGCGGAAAATATGCTGGCAATCTGCTGTCAAATCTCTTTCTTCTCTTATTATGTTGCCACTTCCTGTCCCCTGTATTGTGTTGTTTGACTGGGAGAGCCCTGGGTAAATGCTATGCTTTTTAAATGATCCGCAACCTACAATAGTCTTTGACCAAATGAATAATCCAGCAATAATGTTACTACTGGGGAATGAGCTGTCCCTCTTTCGCCTTCCTCATTATATGTTGCCAATATTCGTCCACTGTGTTGTGTTTTGAGGCTGGTAATAGAGAGGTGACAAACACTGTGATATTAAATTATTCGAAATCTTCAACAGTCATAGATTAAATGAATAATTTGACAACCACGTAATGATATTTCACATGTGTTTAGGGATTCTCCCTTCCACAGAGAAATAGTTTTGCACACTAGCACTAACATACTTCCCCTCTAGCCGTGTAGACTTAACTTGGGCGAGTAATAGAATTGCACTGCTTTGGGTGTCAGTTGCAGCGGAATGGTAGGATTCAATAAGGGTTAATAGTTATGACTAGTCTTTATTTCATCATCATCATCATCATAATCATCGTCGTCATCCAGGGATTAAGCCTGTTGGCTCGTTCCGGATTCATTTAAGCTGGAATTGTTAAAATTGTTCAGACCATCTTCTGTGTGGGTGTCCAACATTTCTCCTTCCGTGCGGTTTATAATTTAGCAATGCTTTTGGAAATCTTCCTTCTGGCATTCTATCAATATGTTCTTTCCAGTCGTTCCTATATTTAATTATTCTATCTGTAAGTTTGAAAATATTTAGTTCCTTTCTAATATCTTAATTTCTTTTCTTATCCAGCATATCTTCTATATTTCTTAAAAATCTCATCTCAGCTGCTTCCAATCTTTGTTCTTGTCTTTTAGTGATTGTCCAACATTCTGATCCATACATCAATGCAGGAACAGCCATTACTTTATAAAATTCCATTTTTGTTTCTTTTCTTGTGTTTTTAAGAGTTCTTTTTATAGTGTCACTCATTAGATTAAATTTATTTATTTTGTCATTAATATCTTCAATTTTAAGATATGATAACTTGAAACCTAGATATTTAAAACTGTTCACTTGCTCTTAAATTTTATTTTCAATTACTATTTTTGCTCTTAAGGCATCATGTCCTTTAAATGCTAAAATTTTAGTTTTATTCTTTGAAATTTTAAAATTGTAATTGACATTCATTTTCTTCAAAATTAAAAATAGCTCTTTGTAGATCATCTTCTGAACTGGAAATTACATATTTTCCCCTCGGTATGCATCAGTCTGAGAACTTAAAATGAAAAAGAATTATGAAACAAGGACTATTTTATATAATTTTCATATTACATATTTTTACATATTCCGGCCTCTGTCACATATTTTAAACATAGTTACAAAATTTTACGTATTATGTCAAATGATTAATTGATGCACACGTCCATCTGCTTAAATATTCACAAACAACGACCTGCGTTGTCGAGAGATCATATTCACATTATAAAAACATTTTTTCTTCTGAAAATATCAAGAAATATATTGTTAACTTTACTATCTAATTCATTACAAATTTATTTACTAAATACCACACTTTATCTTTCTTCAGGACTTAATATAAAGTTCTAAGATCTACAAATATGTATGATAATCTTAATGGCTACAACTGATTCAAGAACCAATAGAGCAATTCAATTTTGGAGCTTTACTTTACAACTCTACAGACTTTCGAATATTTTAAACCCCTTTAACTCTCGCTGGTTCAAGTCAAGGATCAATTTTCACTGTATTTAATGTCATGATAGAATGTAGGATTGTAACTAATTTGTATATATTTTTTTTTTCACAATTTAGTTACATAAATACATTTTAAAAACTTGTAATCGTGTGGAAAAATTAAGACATCCGTGTTCTCGCCATTAGAATAAATAATAAAACATTTTAAAGGTCTCTTTTTAAAATTAATATTACATGATTAGTACTTGGTTTTTTGTTACATTATTATTATTATTATTATTATTATTATTATTATTATTATTATTCAATAGGTTTTAAATGTATATAACATCTTTATGTGCCCAATACTAAGTTTTGATTCTCTTCCTCCATTCGTTTCTATCCTTCCGGTCACCATGTCCTTCATCAAATTCGTAATTCCCACAATCCATGTCTTATTTGGTCTTCCCTTTCATTTTCTCCCATTTGGAACCCACTCCAAACTTCTAACTGGCAGAGCATCTTCATTCATCCTATTCAACGTGTCTAAAGTATTGTAATTGTATATTTCCCACAAATTGCATAATTATTTAATTGAAATTATTACTGATCAGATAATACTGTTTCTATTCCTGTCTAATTTAGAATATCGTGCAGATCTTATTAAAAAATCCACTTCTGTAGATTACAATTTTGTCTTTAATTTGGTATTTATAGTCCGTTTTTCTTTTCTTACTACTTTATTATCAAATGTTCGTGATACTTTCTCTTCTGTTAAGTAAGCGACCACATTTTGCATC
>JASPKZ010009772.1:77500-144784 GCA_030220185.1 Diploptera punctata
TCCTTTCTTCCATTTCTTCTTTCCTTTATTTTCTTTTCTTCTCCAGAAAAGCCTGACCAGAAGCTATAAGATGGCAGCCCCATCACTGGTCTTGCCTTCCTTTGGCCAGCAACCAATCGAAGGGACTATTTTTATGCTTTCAAGTCTTATACGAGATTTTCCCGGAAGGATCAAACATATGATGACCAAAGCATGAAAAAGGACAATCTCTGGGCCGTCCTATGAAACACTGGAAGGAAAATTTTCTATAGGATCATAGCAGGCCTTGGCCTAATACTTGGAAGGAAGAAGAAGAAGATAATAATGATAATGATAATGATAACAATAATAACAATAATAATAACAACAATAATATTAATAATAATAATAATAACAGTAATAATAACAATTACAATAACAAAAATAATTATAACAATAAAAATAATAATAGTAATAATAGTAGTAGTAGTAATAGTAGTAGTAGTAATAATAGTAGTAATAGTAATAATAATAAAAAACATTTATGACTTATTCAGGCCATTAGATTCTTCATGGAAAGAATTATATTTTAGAAGTGTTATAAACAGTGAAAGAAACAGTTTAGTAATGGGTTTATTTTCCTTCAAAATTTTGACATACATGTAAAGAAGGAGGTATGCTATGTAGTTGTCAGTTGTGAGATGTTAAATATATAATTTTTACCTGGTAAGTCAGTCGTCCTCAACAAAATTATTGAAGTTCAAGTTATTCTAATATGGAGGCCTTTCAAAAACAATATTTCATCTTCTGCGCTTTAACTGGAACTCAAGGTGTTATATATGTTATATAACAGATTTATGTCTGCAGTTATGTTCTCATTGAATAGGTCCTTATTCCTTGCTTATTTTAGAATCTCTGTCTTCAAGGATGCTGATCCTGTTGTTATTAGGCCTATACTCTCTGACATAAAAGAATCAAGGAATAAAGACATATTCAACGAGAACATAACCGCAGACATAAATCCGTTATGCAACACCATCGGTTCCAGTTAAAATGCAGAAGATGAAACATTGTTTTCGAAAGGCCTCCATATTAGAATAACTTGAAGTTTAATAATTTAGTTGAGGACGACTGACTTACCAGGTAAAAATTGTATAATTAACATCTGATTACATAACCTCAACGGTGCTTTAATATGAATTACAAAAGTGTTAATTGTCAGTTATCTAGGTTTCATGGTAAAAGTGACTTAGCTGTTTCTTTCCCTGTTCCCTTCAGTTGTAATTGAAGTCAACTAATTACTTTTTATATATAGATTGGAACAATAGCTGGAAACTTGTGCATGAAAAATAATCATAATGAATTTCCATCTGACATGTTTCTCATGCTGGAGACAGTAGGGGCCACCATCAACATAGGTGAGTAATACCTAATATTTTGTATATATAATTTTATATATTTATTTAATATATCCATTCATAGTAATTTTGCCCGAAGGCAGGTCTTTCACTGAAATCATAGCATTTTCATGCTATGCTTGCAGCTTTACTAGGGAATTGTAGGTGTGGTAGCTTCCCGTTGCTTTCAACACCGGCAAAGGATGGTGGTGGTGATAAGGATGATGATGATGATAACCATATGATTTCGGGGACCATTTGGGCCTTAAAGTTTTCCTGACATTTGTCTTACAGGTGAGGAAAAACCCTGATAAAAACCTCACCCAGAAAAAGTGCCCCGACCGGGGATCGAACCCAGGCCTGCTGCATGACAAGGCAGCATGCTACCTTGAGACCACAGCGGTGGACTGTCTACATATAAAAGCCAGAAATATGGTTGGTTGGTTGGTATCTAATGTCGAGCACTTGATAATGAAATCATTCGCTCTCTTGCACTCCAATATTTAGCAGAAAGGCTGGTCTCTTCTACAAAAGCTGGACAACGGAGGAGATGGTTTCTTTCCATATCTTCATTTAAATTGCAAAAATGGCATTTAGGTGAATCTGTTATGCCAATTCTGTGTAGATGTTTATTCGAAAGGCTACTGTCTTTAACAGAGAGGAGACCCTTTAATTCCTTCCATCGAAGGCTTAAAGGAACCGACCTGGACAGTAACCTAGTGTCCAATCCCTCACCTTCTCGTGGTACAGCTGTTAGTAATCATGCTTATGCATGATGAACGAAATGGAAGGGCTACTCACCAATAAGCACTGGTCAGCTTGGTGAGTTTTTCCTTCTGACCGAATTGGTATTACTTCTTCTTTCCATACCAATTCCCTCTTTCAACTTTTCTATCCAGTCTCCCTTGACTGACCTCTTGTTTCTTTTGACCCTGATGGTATTAGAGTATTCGAGGCCTAGGGGTTCATTTCTCCTTCCTCCCTATACCTACTTTCTCTCTATGGGTGACGTAACCACATGTGGTGCCTACTACTAAACGGTTACAACTAGTTTATTAAGCCAGAAATATAAGGATGGTGAAACCGAGGTTACACTTCAGCTGACAGTTTCAGCCACAAACTACTGTAAATTAATCAAAAAGTTATTTATTTATTAATACAGCAGTAAAAAAAAAGAACAATAATGACGGGAAAAGGATACCAAAAGCAATTGATAAACATGATTAAAACAATGTACAAAGATACAGCAATTGCTATAGACAAAGTAAATTTCACTAATTTCAAAATAGAAGAAGAACATTTAGGACTTTATTTAACATATATTTGGATGCAGCTGTCACAGAATGGCAACACAGCTAAGTAAACATTTTAAAGTAGGAACTACCATTGTAGACACAATGAAGTTTGCAGACGATCAGGTCATATGTGCAGAATCAGAAAATGAATTACAAAAGCCACACAACTGCTCAAGAAAAACCATGGAGAAATATAATCTCAAGATTTCAACGAAGAAAACAAAAACAATGGACTTTCGGGGAAAATATGCAGTTCGATCGAAAATAGTTTGGAATGTTGAAAATGTCGAACGAGTACAGATTTTAGAAATTTAGGATGTCGCATATCTTACAATTGGGAAAATTATATACAGGAAAAAATTATAAATTTGAAAGTATGTGTGGGACTATTAAAAGAACACTACAAACAAAAACAACAAAAGGAATAGTGCTAAAGTTTTATAACGTAATGGCATTTCCCATCGTGACACATGGATCAGAGAATTGGACAATGAATAGATCAGACAGAAGATTACTAGAAACATCAGAGATGAAGTTTCCATATTCCTAGTGAAACTATTAGGCAAGAACTAAAAATGTTTAATCTAAATGAAAAAAATACAAAACTATAAACATGAACATATCTTAAGAATGGACTTTTCTAGGCTAACAAAACAAGCACTGTTATACCAACCTCAAGGCTATAGAGATGTGGGACGTCTTAGAAGACGATGGGAAGATGGATTCTGAGAGCAGAACAGCCCGATGGCTACCATGAAGAAGAAGATGATGATGATGAATATATAGTGTGTCGGGCGCAGTGGACTAGTGGTTACATTCCTTGCCTCTGGTCCCGGGTTCAAACATGGCCAGGGTCAATCCATTTTGTTCCAAGGAGCAAGTCCTCCAGGAGGGATTTGAGCCATGGGTCCCGAGTCTGAATATTTTCAAGGTCGTAAAAGGTCCTTAAGCCTGAATAAAAATGCCTCTAAGCAAAAGTTTGTGACCCCCTTCATCCTAGTAATACCTTAGTTGCCTACTAAATGTCTCATTGGGTCGGTATGTTGACTGCATACCATTCATGACATCTGTAGACAAACAATCGTAATTAAATTAACTTGGTCTAGTAACCCCTAACAAAAGGAGATGCTGATGCCATTGTAGATGTAGCTATAGTAAATAGTGTGAGTACTTACTCCACCTGAGGACAATTGTTACGAAATACGAGTACATTACTAAAAATAATGCGATATTGTTACTAATGTAAAAATCTTCACACAATTATATTATGAACCAAATATGGATCTTCAAATTATTTATTGACTCGAGATATTTTTAAATAATACACGATTAAACAAAAATATATTTACGTAACTTGTATGATCTATCCCCACCTTCCCCTACATGGTAGTGTAATGTTATACGATTAATTAAAAATGTAATTACC
Source organism: Diploptera punctata (assembly GCA_030220185.1). Lineage (NCBI taxonomy): Eukaryota > Metazoa > Arthropoda > Insecta > Blattodea > Blaberidae > Diploptera > Diploptera punctata. The sequence goes on from JASPKZ010009772.1 coordinate 81,577, forward strand.
TAATTTGTAAGATCTATCCCCAACTTCCCCTACATAGTAGTGTAATGTTATACGATTAATTAAAATGTATTTACGTAATGTGTCAGATCTATCCCCACCTTCCCCTACATGGTAGTGTAATGTTGCACGATTAATTAAAAATGTATTTATGTAATTTGTAAAATCTGTCCCCACCTTCCCCTACATGGTAGTGTAATGTTATACGATTAATTAAAATGTATTTACGTAATTTGTCAGATCTATCCCCACCTTCCCCTACATGGTAGTGTAATGTTATACGATTAATTAAAAATGTATTTACGTAATTTGTCAGATCTATCCCCACCTTCCCCTACATGGTAGTGTTATGTTATATGATTAATTAAAAATGTATTCAACGTAGGCTTTCACGGCCGGAGTTGCTATGATGATCTTGAAGAAGATTTTTGGGCTGTAGGACATGGTCGTGAGGGTTGTAGTTCCGCGACAACCCTTGAGGATGCCAGATGCAGTCTCTGGCGAAACGTCAGGGAACTGCAAGCCTCACGACCACGGTCTACAGCCCGAAAATCTTCTTCAAGATCATCATAATTTAAAATATTTACATAATTTATAAGATCTATCTGCACTTCCCCTACATGGTAGTGCACTGTTTCGTTTGTTCGCCATTTTAAAGCACTATAAATATTGAAATAAATAAAATGAAATAAATACATATATTTTGTTTATGTATACTTTTTTCACAGCTGAAGAAGGAAATAAGATTGTAAAAATGTCTCTGCTAAGCTTTCTAGACTTGGATTTGAAACACAAGGTTATTCATAGCATTAATTTACCAGAATTGGACAGCAGTTACCATGTCAGAACTTTTAAGGTATGGAATTTTACTTAATTAACCAATTCAATTTTTTAAATTTACCAGTTACCATAAATTCAAATACATGCATACATAAATATTTTTATTTTCAGATAATGCCCAGAGCTCAAAATGCACATGCTTATGTTAATGCTGGATTCCTTTTCAAGCTGAAGATTAATGAAAATGGAAAAGTTCTTACAAAACCCACTATTGTGTTCGGTGGGATCAATCCAGAATTTGTAAGTGCAAATGTCACTGTACTTATTATTGTGAATTTATACCGTTATAAAAAATAAGTCTTTGAATAATATTTACAGGAGCTTTCACACCCAAATTTGAAATGACCTCAGATGTTGAATAAAAATTCTAACCAATTAAAAATTGTAATGTTTTAATTACAGGTTCATGCTTCGAATACGGAATCTTATATAAATGGTAAAAATTTATTCGATCGTAAAGTTTTGAAAACTGCAATGAAAATACTGGATGCTGAACTTCAACTGGACCATGTGTTGCCAGATGCATCTCCAGCATACAGGAAAAGCCTGGCAGAAGCTTTGTTTTACAAGGTAATACACTAGAACACTCTTTGATCTGATAGATAGATGGAAAACTCTGCGGCCATCACTGAAGTGTTGGCGGTGAGCGATCCATTTTGGTCCTCCTTAATAGGTAGAACCCCCGGATTCCTGTAAAATATATTAGCCCCGGTTTAAATTTTGAATTGAAATTTTAAGTTAATTAGTAGAGTGAAGTCGGAAGTGGACCTTATGGCGTTCTATTCCAGCATTTGCTCTTTGGATTGAGGGAAACCGCTTGAAACCTCAATCGGAATAGTCGATCATGTGGGATCTTACCATGTTTGGCTTTCGGATGACTCTACATTGGGAGGGTCAAAACCAGACATCAGGCTTCTCTTTATTTAAATATAATATGTATATACATTTCAGATTATTACAATTATTCATACAATTTTGGTAATATGTGCATTTTTTTAATGTTTACTCTTCAGTTGTTGTTGCTATTATCTCTCTAGTTGTTTGGCGATGTCAGTTTCTCTGGAACTGGTGGGATGAACCTGAAGCAGAAGGATTAGTTTTTAATTTGTTGTATTAAGATATTCTATTGATACACATTATATGCCAATGTTGTAATTATAATTGTGTGCTTGTGTAATGTGTTTATATGTGTGTTTGTGCTCTATCAACTTTCACCGGTCAAGTGTTGTCCAAGATCCATTTTGGATGATTGTGTTTTTTGTTGTTGGCTGTTTCATAGGTTCCCAGCAATGCCACAAGTGGATTATCACGGCCTTAACATGCATTATAAAATTTAAGAGCCGTGCATTTCATATACTCTTAGATTGTTTGTACACCAGTTTGGTCGTGTAGTAAGTCGACCGGTGTTACATGCGGTAGTTTTGTAATCATATGTAGTAATTTGTTTTGAAAAATTGCAGTTTAGTTAGTAGAGTTTTGTTTTATATGGCCCTATTCTCCCAGTTATACAGGTGGTCCACAAAGTCCTTCCAAAACAATATGGCTTAGCTAGTAAAATGTTTGAGATAGAGACATGCAGTTTTTTGCAATGTATTCTACATCTCTCAAAGTTTTGTTTACATTTGTTGCATATTGTGATTTAAACGACAATGATGATACCACAGGAAAAGTCCCAATGTGTATGGTGGTATGCTGAGTCTGGTAAATCACCAGTACCCTCATATCCTAACATGGCGATTAACATGTCCAGACACAAAGAAAGTTGCTTCATCAGAGAACATCACCCTGTGCAGGTACTCATTGTCTTCGTCAATTGCATTCAGCATGGAATCAGGAAATTCAGCACGCCGAGGGAAGTCAGTTGGCAGCGACGCTTGCATAATTTGCACTTTATAGGCCTGAAGAAGTAGCTGCTTATGGAGGACTTGATGAATGGTTGATTTCGGTAAATGCAGTTTCCATGAAGCACGACAAACTGATTTTTAAGGTCTGAATTGAAATGCAAGTTGCACATTATCGATAGTTTCTTGGATCACACCTTAAAATAATTCATCAAATAAATATTCAGATTATCCAGATGCTTACACAGCATGAAATGTAGTTTCATCTATCGGATCAATAATTTCATTTATTGGAGTAGTAATGTTTATCTTTAGGATTTGGAATAATTTCACATATTATTTGTCATGAAAGAGGTAAAAAGGAAGCCTTCGGTAATTTAGGGTCCATTACACTGCCAGTGAACACTAGAAATGTCTCGGCCCATCTAATTATGGATCATTTGAATGGAGGATCTCTTCTATATTGCCGGCAGAAATTTTGCTGAACAGTTACTGGTGATTTACCAGACTCAGCATACGACCATACAAATTGGGTATTTTCCAGTGGTCGTCATTGTCGTTTAAATCACAATCTGCAACAAATGTAAACAAAACTTTGAGAGATGTAGAATACGTTGCAAAAAACTGCATGTCTCCATCTCAAATAGTTTACGTGCTAAGTTACATTGTTTTGGTAGCAGGAATTCGTAGACACCTGTATTATATGGATGCGATACACGGACTCCTAATTTAAGGGAGGAGAAAATCACACATCATCGCCTAATTATCATGCTGTTTCATAGACTCTCCGACACACACAATTTAGACACGCGATCCCATCAGCACATTGCACTTTATATCCCTCCTCATCACACCGTGTATTATTCACTATATTTTATAGTTGCACTTGCCATAACATAGAATTCCCTTCTGCCCTTTGTCAGTGACTATCAAACTATAACATCCTTCAAAAACAAACTAAATAATTATTTAATAACAAACAAACTGATATTATGATGATCTTGAAGAAGATTTTCGGGCTGTAGGCCGTGGTCGTGAGGCTTGCAGTTCCCCGACGTTTCGCCAGAGACTGCATCTGGCATCCTCAAGGGTTGTCTTGAGACTGGCAATTCTGTCCGCTGTCTGTCTTATTTATACGTTCACCGCGATGTGTTCGTAAGTTGTATCTGCCTTCTGATTGGTCAGCGTTAGGGACTTCCATTGTTCCACTGAGATTGCTGTTTGATAGTCTAGTCAACTGTGCTTGTAGAGGTTTACATTTTGCGTTTCTTAGAACCGGTATCCATACTTTGTTGACTTTTAATGATTCTTCTTTTCTGTTGAAACTGTTATTGTGTTTGAATGGCTTCTCGTTGTAGACGGGTAAAATAGTGTATGCAGTTAGATAATATGTCTATATTCTGGTATTGTACCCTGTGGCCATCAAGTAAAGAGTGTTCTGCTACTGCCGACTTATCCATTTGTTTAAGATGACTGTATCTTTCATGCTCCTTAAGTCTGGTTGCGATGGTGTGTTTAGTGGTGCCTATATACACTTTTCCACAACTGCATGGAATCCTGTATATGCCTGCTGTCTGATGAGGATGGAGTTGATCCTTTATAGATCTGAGAAGGTTCTTGATTTCTTGGTAGGCCTGTATACTGTCTTTATGTCTTCTTTCTTTAGTAGTTTTCCAATGCAGTCCGTTACGTTCTTGATGAATGGTAAAAATGCCCTGGTTGAAGTTTTTTTCCGCTGATTCCTTGCCTGCTGTTGCTGTGTATCGTCTGGGATGATTGGCTCGGTTGATTTCTTTCCTGGTGTATCCATTGGCTTTGAATACCGTCTGGAGGTGTTGAAGTTCCGTTTTTAATAAATCCGGATGACAAAGTTTTTTGGCTCGATCTGTCAATGATTTGATGATTCCAAATTTTTGCTTAGGGTGATGATTCAAGGTTTTATGACAATATCTGTCCGTGTAGGTAGGTTTTCTGTAGATAGTGTGGTAAATGTTGCTGTATTCTTCCCTTTTGATCAGGATGTCTAGGAATGCTATGTTGTTGTCTGTTTCTTTTTCTATGGTGAATTGTATACTGGAGTTTATGTTGTTGATGTGTGTCAGAAATTCGTCTAATCTCTCTTCCCCGTGGTTCCAGATTACAAAGGTGTCATCTACATAGCGAAGCCATATCTTGGGTTTGATAGGTGTCGTATCTAAGCATGTTTGCTCAAAGTTTTTCATGAAGAAATTGGCAACTACTGGGCTCAAGGGACTGCCCATAGCTACTCCATCTATTTGCTCGTAGAAGTTGTTGTTGAATAGAAAATAGCTGGTGGTTAAGCAGTGTTCGAAAAGTTTTGTGATGTCTTGAGGAAACTTGGCAGCAATGAGGTGAATAGTCTCATTTATTGGAACTTTGGTGAATAGTGAGATCACGTCGAAACTCACCATTATGTCTTCTGGTTGCAATGTTATCTCTTTTAGTTTTTCTAAGAAGTGCATTGAGTCCTTGACATAAGTGTCACTGTTGTTAGTATGTGGTTTCAATAAAAACGGAACTTCAACACCTCCAGATGGTATTCACAGCCAATGGATACACCAGGAAAGAAATCAACCGAGCCAATCATCCCAGACGATACAACAGCAACAGCAGCAAGGAATCAGAGGAAAAAACTTCAACCAGGGCATTTTTACCGTTCATCAAGAATGTAACGGACCGCATTGGAAAACTACTAAAGAAAGAAGACATAAAGACAGTATACAGGCCTACCAAGAAAATCAAGAACCTTCTCAGACCTATAAAGGATCAACTCCATCCTCATCAGACAGCAGGCATATACAGGATTCCATGCAGTTGTGGAAAAGTGTATATAGGCACTACTAAACGCACCATCGCAATCAGACTTAAGGAGCATGAAAGATACAGTCGTCTTAAACAAATGGATAAGTCGGCAGTAGCAGAACACTCTTTACTTGATGGCCACAGGGTACAATACCAGAATACAGACATATTATCTAACTGCACACACTATTTTACCCGTCTACAACGAGAAGCCATCGAAATATTCAAACACAATAACAGTTTCAACAGAAAAGAAGAATCATTAAAAGTCAACAAAGTATGGATACCGGTTCTAAAAAACGCAAAATGTAAACCTCTACAAGCACAGTCAACTAGACTATCAAACAGCAATCTCAGTGGAACAATGGAAGTCCCTACCGCTGACCAATCAGAAGACAGATATATCGTACAGTCGACTAGACCATCAAACAGCAATCTCATTGGAGCAATGGAAGTCCCTAATGCTGATCAATCAGAAGGCAGATACAACTTACGAACACATCGCGGTGAACGTATAAATAAGACAGACAGCGGACAGAATTGCCAGTCTCAAGACAACCCTTGAGGATGCCAGATGCAGTCTCTGGCGAAACGTTGGGGAACTACAAGCCTCACGACCACGGCCTACAGCCCGAAAATCTTCTTCAAGATCATCATAGCAACTCTGGCCGTGAAAGTCTACGTGAATACAAACTGATATTGTTCTTTTAATGATTAATAAATTTAATTATTAATGAATTAGTATTAAGATTAACAAATATTCTAATTTGTTTGTTTTAAATATTGTACAACCGACAAATTAGTTTTCTTATCTCATTTTTATTTATTTTTCATGTACATTAGATAGGGGCACTCTACCAAACAATTTAACTAAACTTAAAATATAAAATTATGAAATATTTACCTAAACGGCCTGTCTCCTCTACTTCATTAGTTACTTATCTGTAGTGCTTTCAGGATAAGTCCCATCATCTGCAGGGTTCAAAACTGATGTTTCACTGAAAATCTGGTAGAGGGGGTTACACGTACTGGGTGCATTTTCATTTACCAGATGGTCGTTGTTGTTAACTGCCTTCAATCTTTCCATCTCCTTGAGTATGTTTATCTTAACTGGATTATTTTCTCTGTGCATTACTGTCAGGGTGTTTTCAATATCTAACATACGATGTCCTTCAAGGATAATGCATTTTGCATAGTTTGATTTTCCTTCTGCGTGAATAAAGTCTCGAAATGTTCTTTAAATCTGATATTAGAACTTCTGTTTGTTCTTCCTATATACAATTTGTTGCAATCTCTAAATGTAAATTTATATACTCCTTTATTATTGAAATTATTTTCTTTGATGTTATTGCTTATTATGTTATTTAATTAGTTATCAGTTCTGTATGCTATTTTTATGTTTATGTCAGCTTTCTTTAATGCATTGGCTAATTTTGATGTTTATGTACCTGTATAAGTAAGTGTTATCCATGTTTTTTTTTGTTATCAGATTCTCTTTCAAGTTTAGTTATGTTAAATATATTATTCTTTCTTTCTTGTTTATTTACGAGTTTACTTATAATTTGTTCATTATAGCCATTAGTTTTCCATATATTTAATGTAGTTAAGTTCTTTAATATAATTGTCTTTGCTTAATGAAAGTTTTAAAATTCTATTGATTAAGCTGTTAAATGTACTTCTTTGTTGAAAAGGGTGTATAGAATTTTTGTTTATGGCCAGAGCATTGTTTGTAGGTTTCCGGTAGATGCCGATTTCTAGTTTACTCGGCATCTACCGGATACCTACAAACAATGCTCTTTTCTTAAACAAAAATTCTATAGATCCTTTTCAACAAAATATAAAAGTACAGCTTAATCAATAGAATGTTAAAACTTCCATTAAGCCAAGACAATTACATTAACCCTCTGCATGCCACTGGTAAAACCTCCTGTGTCAGAGATTTAAATTGCAAACGCCGATGTGATCGGCATTGCAAGTAGTTTACGTATATTGTCTGGCAAGTAATGGACAGGGGCACCAGAGCCGATCTAATCGGCTCACGACACTTAAAGGGTTAAATAACTTAACTACATTAAATATATGGCAAAAACCAACGGCTTTAATGAACAAATTATAAATAAACTCGTAAATAAATAAACAAGAAGGAAAGAACAATATAATTAACATAATTAAACTTGAAAGAAAACCTGATAACAACAAAAAAATGGTTAATATTTACATATACAGGAAACGAAACACAAAAATTAGTCAATACATTCAAGAAAGCTGAAAAAACATAAAAATAGTAAACAGAACTAATAACAAATTCATCACCATCATCCGGTATTATGGTAGCTGCTGCTGTCAACCAGAAACCAAACGCCATTCCTCTCTGTCTATCCATTGATCTTCCCCAATCCTCTGTTATTCATAGCCGCTTGTACCCCTTCTATCCAAGTTTTCTTTGGTCTTCCTCTCTTCCTCCTTTCCATTGGGATCCATTCCATAACAATTTTAGGCAATCTTTGCTCTGGCATTCTTTTGATATGGCCATACCACTGTAATCTTTTCTTTTCTATAATGTCTATGATGTCTGGCTCCTCTTGTAGACCCTTCATTTCTCTTCTTTCTTTATTTTGTATTTTATCCATTCTAGATTTTCCAGCTGATCTTCTTAAAACATCCATTTCTGTACTTAAAATATTAAATAACATAATAAGCAATAACATCGAAGAAAATAATTTCAATAGTAAAAGAGCATATAAATTGACATGTAGAGACTGCAACAAATATTATATAGGAAGGACAAACAGAAGTTTTAATACAAGATTTAAAGTACACTTTTGTATTCACGCAGAAGGAAAATCAATCTATGCATAACACGTTAATCCATGAAGGATATCGTATGTTAGATATTGAAAACACCCTAACAGTAATTCACGGAGAAAATAATCCAGCTAAGATGAACGTACTCAAGGAGATGGAAATTTTGAAGCAGTTAACAACAACGACCATCTGATAAATGCAAACGCACCTAGCACGTGAAACCCCCTCTACTAGATTTTCATTGAAACACCAGTTTTGAATCCTGCTGATGATGGGTCTAGTCCTGAAAGTGCTACAGATAAATAATAAAGTTGAGTAGACGGACCTTTTAGATAAATATTTCATAATTTTATATTTTAATTTTGAATAATGCCTCAATGGAACTTATCATGATTCTTATTAAAGTTCACTTATCTTCCTTGTACACATTTTATTATTAGTTTTAGTTTTAATGTTATTTATCATTATTAAATCTTAGATTTAATGTGTAGTTAATTTTAAGTTTGCGGAGATGCTATTGTTTACACGTCATTGCCTTATCTCTGTTTATCTTTGTATTCACTTGTTTCAGGTTTGCGTCAGACCGACCTTATTGTTTGTTTATTTATGAATGTACTAGGTCTGATTGCTGGTTTCCTGTTTAGTAATGTATTTACTCATAGTTAAGTTACTACGCAGCCTGCAAGCAGGAAGGTTGAGTTCTCTACATAGACTCTCTACAGTATAAGTTACTACTCAGCCTTCAAGCAGGAAGGTTGAGTTCTCTACATAGACTCTCTACAGTATAAGTAACTACTCGGCCTTCATGCAGGAAGGCTAAGTTTTTTTTATAGTTACTACTCAGTCTTCCAGCAGGGAGGTAGAGTACTCTACTTAGTTACTACTCAGCCTTCAAGTAGGAAGTTTCAGTTCTCTACAGTTGCTTCTCAACCTTCTAGTAACAAGATTGAGTTCTCCACAAGTTACGTCTCGGTCTCCAAGCTGCATGGTCGAGTTGAGTTCTGCTCCAGCCGCGAGCAGACCGTCCTGTTTCCCCCTAGTGGGCAGGCAGACTATTTGGTTGAGTTCTGCTCCATGCCGCGAGCAGACTGCCCTGTTTTATCAGAGCAGGCAATATTATTACTTGCATGTTCTTGAAGTTCTACATAGACATTCGACGAGCTATCGCTATATTTCTACAAGTTGAGTCCTACACTCGCTACGAGCAAGCTGCTCCTGTTCTATTAGAGCAGGTTGCTTCATCGTATTTCAAGATACTACTAAAACTGTATTACATCAAGTTAAAGTGTAGTTCTACTAGTCTATTTGACATAGTGAACAATATTCAAGAAGCAATAGTGAAAAGATTTATATTGGAAACAGCCGCCAGACGTCAATTTGGCTTTGCAAGAATTTGTTAATCACAATGACGACAACCGTGGAAATCATATCCCTATAGCAATTGAACTGACTGGGAAAAATTAAAATATGTACCAAAATCCTACATATTTTTGGGGGCTCGTCCGGGATCTTACAGTCTATGGGATACGTTATTACATGTAACATTTTTTTTGTGTTTGAATTTAGAGCTCTATGCTCGTTCCACATTTACTGTGGAAGTTTTGTTTGCCACGTTTGTGTGATCCCAAAGTGTACGTATTAAAGTAATGTAAAGTGATCCCACCACAAGCCTCAGGAGCCCCTTGGAGTAGCAGGAGGTTAAGGCTCCCACTTTTTCTGGACAATCGGCACTTGATGTCAGCCGGGTTGTCAGCCCTGCGTGATGGCCGCCTTTACCCCCAGAACAAGTGTCTGGTACTCATTTCTGTTACAGGCTGAGTCGACCCCAGGGCATAATGCCGCCAGAAGGTTTGGGTTAGTTTAAAAATCCTGACCCCACCGGGACTTGAACTCTTGACCTTCCGACTTGTAGCGCAGTGCCTTAACCACTACGCTATGGCGTGCCCCCAAAGTGTATGTATTAAGGATTGTATTTCTAGTGGTATCTATCATACTATCTGGACAAAAATTGCATCAAGAATGTACATGGTTGCTACTGCGTCATTGAAGCTGCTTTTCTACGCTGTGCTACAATTACATTTATTGGTAAGCCAGCATTCCTTTTTTCCTTTCTTTAAAGTTCAACATAGCTTCTCTAAAATGTTCGATTCTGACAAAAAAAATCGACACTCATAGTAGCACCACTTCTGCGGCTACAATTGCTTCACAATTTAAGAATTATAAATAAAAAAGAGCTCTAATTAAGGCAAAATTAACGAGATTCATACTATTTGTTAATTCTGTAGATGAACCATCCTTTATTGACAAGTTAAAAGTATGTTTAACTCACATTGAACCTACATTAAGTGAATTTGAGGATGTTCAAGATAAGATCGATTATTTAGAATGCGATCCCGATTCAGACAAGGAAAGGTTGGATTTTGAAAACAAGTACTTTCAAATTATCGCGAAAGCTAAAAAACTTATCTCTGATAATTCGTTACAAACTAAAATTTCAATTGGGAACAATTTTCAACAAGGTAGTGATACACCTACCAGGCATACTTTGCCCAAGATTCATTTACCTTCACTTGATGGTAATTATGAAGATTGGATATTCAAGGAGATTTATGTCTCATTGGTTGATTCTGGCTATTTAACTCATGCCCCAAATGGGAGTCAATGACCAATCACATTTCAATGATTTTTTTTATTTACAACCAATCACAGTCATGTTTCGACTCGAATTTATCAACTAAAGTTTATCATAATAAAGAGAGCACCTCCTTTTTAACATTCTGATTAGGTCATAGCATTATTTTGCAGTGACTGACTCCACAAGAAATATGGCTACCAGATTATATATATACAGTTCATAAATGTCAGCTCATGGTGCATGCGGGAGATAATATAAAAACATTTGTAGCAATTGATTATACCACAAAAAAAAACCACTGTTTGCACTTTCTTAAACGAATTATTTTCCAGGAAATGGCATTGCAGAAAAATATAATTGACATATTTACATCATAGGACATCTGAAAATTAATTAATACCTTTATTATTATTCAAATGTTCTGAAGCTCTTGATTTGTCATCATTCGCTTGTTAATACCTATAATGTTGGTTATAAATTTCTCCACTAGGGTGCATTCTTACAATATTGCGATCCTTTGGGAATAAATAATGATCTGGTTGCAGTGATGAACAAAATAAGCAAATTAAGCATACCAATTGTTTCTCATTTGTTTTCAAACATCGCCGTTACATTAAAAATTGAAATATTTAAAAAATAACTGTAGTTAGATAATGATTTGTTAGTAAACAGCTTAATTTTATTCGTTAAATAGTCCTAAGAAATACCACTCTTGATTTCCAAATTCTTCTCTATATAAATTCAGCTCTGCTGCTACAAACAGTTGAAGTAAACATCACTGTACACACCAACAACAACAAATAGCGGAAACTCAACCTGGAGAAGATGAAAGATAACTTCCGAAAGCGCTCCAGTTAATTTTATATACAATATTTTTAAAAAGTTGAGAACGATGGCACCTACCAACAGGTACTATTCAATTTTTAACTTTCATCATTTAAGACACTTACTTATGATCTTAGTCCTTCGGCTTTTCTCTCCACTCAAACACTGAATCAAATATCTAAGGGTGAATGTAAGTCATACGATTCAGCGGCATCCATCATAAAAAAATTATTTTTATGTTGATGACCTGCTATCCGGTGCCAACACCGAAAGGGAAGTTATGATTCTCTTTAGTCAAGTTTCTTCTGCTCTGCAGAATGCAGGCCTTCACTTGACTAAATGATGTTTGAACTCTGAAGCAGTTCTCTCTAGTATTCCTGAATCTGATAGATCATTGAAATCGCTCATTCCTATGGACGACTTTGATTCTATTTCTGCTTTGGGATTAAGATGGAATCCCATTGATGATACCTTGCAATATCAAGTTTCTACATGCAATGAAATTGCAAGGACAAAAAGGAAAATGTTGATCCGATATTGCTAAGTTATATGATCCTCTTGGTCTTATTGGACCTGTTATTGTTACTGCTAAGTTATTTATGCAGCAGTTATGGAAGCTAGAAATATCATGGGATGATTTAGTACCCCTTGATCTTTATGAGAGTTGGAAGGAATTTTATTCCAGCCTCGACGATCTGTCTTGACTACATATTGAGAGAACTGCAAGTGCAGATTCTCAATATGATAACGCCCAGTTTCATATATTTACTGACGCTAGTCAAAAGGCTTATGGCACTGCAGCCTACATTCGCACTTCATGCAGTGAACTAATCAATTGCTCTTTGCTGATTAGTAAATCTAGAGTTGTGCCTGTGAAAACGCAATCTCTACTTAGATGTGAATTATGTGCTGCTCTCTTGGGCACTAAAATTCTTGAATTTCTAGCTAAGCAAACTGAAATTTCAATTTTATTGAAATCTGCACTTAAGAACGTCTTCTATTTGGACTGATTCAAATATTGTGTTATGTTGGCTAAAGAAGCCTTCCTCCACATGGGATGTTTTTGTGAGAAATTGTATTAGTAAAATTCATGATCTCACTAAAGATGCACAATGGCATCACGTTCTGACTGCTGATAAGCCAGCAGACCATGTTAGTAGAGGTTTACATCATCAGCAACTTTTCCACATTCCACAATGGTGGAATGGGCCTTCATTCTTATACTTGAATGAAGCATCTTGGCCTATACAGAATGTTGGCACTGCCAACTCAAATTAATAAGGAAACACAGGCTAATGTCACTGTAATGGTCAATATTAATTATGATGATTCTCTTAAAAGATATTCTTCATTTACTAAGCTTGTTAATGTTATGGCTTGGTGCTTAAGATTTCTCAAGCGTAAACCTCGTACTAGCAAATTACAGGTTACTGTCCAAGAAATTCAAGAGGCCAAAATTAAGATAATCAAGCTTTTACAAGCTCAAGAATTTTGCCACGAAATTGGATCATTAAATAGTAATAACTGTGTGTCTAAATCTAGTAAACTTTTGTGTTTACGTCCATTCATTCATGATGGTTTAATAAGAGTGAGTGGTCGAATACAGGCATCCCAATTGGAATTCAATGCTAAGCATCCTATTATATTGTCTGCTAAGCATTACATTATTAATCTTGTTATCAAGCACTATCACTTGAAAAATCTTCATTTGGGTCCTCAAGCTCTGCTTTATACCTTTCGTCAATGTTATTGGCCTTTAAATGGTCTTTGCACCGTTAAGTCGGCAATCAGAGAATGCTTAATTTGTAAAAGGTACTCTCCTATTATGGAATCCCAAATCATAGGTAACTCACCTGAAGTATGTATTAAGAATGTTCATCCCCTTTATAATGTTGCTGTAGATTTTGCCGGCCCTATATGTACTAAAATGGGATTGCCTAGATCTAAGACATTACTTAAGAGTTACATTGCTATTTTTGTATGCTTAAGCACTAAATGCACTCATTTAGAATTGGTAAGTTCTTTATCTACCAATGCATTTATTGCAGCCTTTAGAAGGTTTTCTTCATGGAGAGGATTACCAAATCGTATTTATTCAGATAATGGTAAGAATTTTGATGGATCCAATAGAGAAATTCGCCAACTTTATGCTTTTTTTGAAGTTGATAATAATAAAAAAGCTAAATTAAATAAATATCCTTGTGAACATAAAGTTACTTTGCATTTTCCTCCGCCCTATTCTCCTCATTTTACGGGTATTTGTGAACACGGAGATAGATATGTTAAGACTCATCTGTATAAGGTTATCAGAACTTAAAATTATACATTTGAGGAATGTCTGACCTTATTGTGTCAAATAGAGGCTATTTTGAACTCTCGTCCCATATCTCCACTATCTAATGATCCCAATGATCTTTTACCATTAACGCCTTTTAGTTTCCTTATTAGGGAACCCATTTACCAGTCTTCCTGATTATGATTTGTCTCATACTCCTATTTCTAGACTTTCACGCTGGCAATTATTTCAAGCTCAAATACAGCTATTTTGGAAATGCTGGTCTTCAGGGTATTTGAATAACTTACTGGCTAGAAGAAAATGGTCTATTGAGGAGAATAATCCCTCGTTGGGGGATCATGTTGTTATTACGGAAGTTAACACTCCTCCCATGTTATGGCATATGGGTCAAGTTGTCAAATTACACGTTAGTAATGACAACAAGGTTAGAGTTGTTGACTTAAAAACAGCCTCTGAGATTGTTTCAAGAAGTGTTAATAATATTTGTAAATATTTTTCGTCATAATTATGTCCCCCCAATATGTTAAATCTTAGATAATGTGTAGTTAATTTAAGTTTGCGGAGATGCTATTGTTTACGCATCTTCACCTTATCTCTGTTTATCTTTGTATTCACTTGTTTCAGGTTTGCGTCAGACCGACCTTATTGTTTGTTTATTTATGAATGTACTAGGTCTGATTGCTGGTTTCCTGTATAGTATGGCATTTACTCATAGTTAAGTTACTACTCAGCCTTCAAGCAGGAATGTTGAGTTCTCTACATAGACTCTCTACAGTATAAGTAACTACTCAGCCTTCATGCAGGAGGGTTGAGTTTTTTTATAGTTACTGCTCAGTCTTCCAGCAGGGAGGATGAGTACTCTACTTAGTTACTACTCAGCCTTCAAGTAGGAATGTTGAATTCTCTACATAGACACTCTACAGTATAAGTAACTACTCAGCCTTCAAGCAGGAGGGTTGAGTTTTTTATAGTTACTACTCAGTCTTCCAGCTGGAAGGTTGAGTAGGCTACTCTACATAGTTACTACTCAGCATTCAAGTAGGAATGTTGAGTTCTCTACAGTTGCCTCTCAACCTTCTGGTAATAAGTTTGAGATCTCCACAAGTTATGTCTCAGCCTTCAAGCTGCATGGTAGAGTTGAGTTCTGCTCCAGCCATGAGCAGACCGTCCTGTTTCCCCCTAGTGGGCAGGCAGACTATTTGGTTGAGTTCTGCTTCATGCTGCGATCAGACTGTCCTGTTTTGTCAGAGCAGGCTATATTATTACTTACAAGTTATTGAAGTTCTACATAGACGTTCGACGAGCTGTCAAGCCATCGCTATATTTCTACAAGTTGAATCCTGTACTCGCTATGATCAGGCTGCTCCTGTTCTATTAGAGCAGGTTGCTTCATCGTATTTTAAGATACTATTAAAACTGTATTACATCAAGCTAAAGTGTAGTTCTACTAGTCTACTTGACATAGTGAACAATATTCAAGAAGCAATAGTGAAAAGATTTATGTTAGAAACAGCCGCCAGACGTCAACTTTGGCTTCGCAAAAATTTGTTAATCACAATGACGACAATCGTGGAAGTCGTATCCCTACAGCAATTGAACTGACCGGGAAAAATTAAAATATGTACTAAATTCCTACAATCATTAACATTATTGTATATCGATCTTAATCTTACATATACACTACTAAAAAAATAGAGGAACACATGTTTATACCAAAGCCACAAAATATATATTGTAACAATTTAATTTTTGAGAGTCAGATGTTTTTAGTTCAAGTATTGTTTAAAATCAGATTGAAGATCTTCTGGGTTTTATTAAGTTTTCTCTGAATATGTTAGTGAAATTCCAAGAGTTGCTAAAACCAAAGTGAGTTTGTATTGATTTATTTTTTTAAACAGGTTTGAAGAATAATCTGTGGTAGGAAATTGTTATTTTTGTGTTCTCTGAAACTAATACAGAGCAATGAGACATCTGAATGAAACATCAGTTGCACGAGCAGTTGCATTGATTAAAGATGGTCGTTCCATTCGCCATGTCTCTAGGATTCTTGATGTCAGCCCTTCCGTCATCCACAGGCTGTGGAGTCGATATAGAGAGACACATGGATACAAGAGGAGACCCAGTTAAGGTTGTAAGAAAAAGACTACAGATGTACAGGATAGATTTCTTGTCTTATCAGCTTTATGCAGAAGAAAATCTACAGCCAGAGATCTAAAAAAATCATTTACTGGAACATTAATTTCTGATCAGACTGTAAGAAATAGACTGAGAAATGCAAGGTTGAGGTCTAGAACTACCTTTAAAGCCCCTTGTTTAATACGTCAACACAAAGAAGCCCGGCTGCGATTTGCTCAGAATCATGTCAACTGGCAGCTCTGCCAATGGAAGGGTGTTTTATTCACGGACGAATCAAGATTTCATCTAACAGATTCTGATGGTCATACACGTGTATGGAGATGTACTGATGAACGTTTTGATCCAGCCACAATTATTGAACGTGACAGATTTGGAGGTGGTTTGGTTATAGTTTGGGCTGGGATTACTTTTGAGTCTCGGACAGATCTTGTTGTTGTCCCACAGCACATAAATGCTGATAATTACATTAATGACATTATCCTCCAACATGTTGTACCATTTGCTTATGGTATGGACCCTAATTTTCTTCTAATGCAAGATAATGCTAGATGTCAAACAACACAGGCTACCAGAGATGTCCTGCAAGAATTACAAATTCATGTGATGGACTGGCCTGCATGCAGTCCAGACCTTAATTTGATCTAGCATATGTGGGATAAGTTGGAAAAACTTGTTCGTAAGTGTCCTGCTGTACCTCAGAACCTTGAAGAACTTTCACATGCACTCACCGAGGAATGGGAGAATCTCACAAATTTCTGTAAGAAGGCTTCTGCGAAGCATGCCTCGTAGGTGTAATGCGGTTATTCAGACTCACGGAGGACACACTAAGTACTGAGTGTTGAAATAACCATGGAAACATTGATTCCAAAAATTGTAAATCTCAAATTTCCACTTTGTTTTCTGTTACAAATGATAACTTGTTCGTAATGCTAATACTGTACAAGAAAATATTGTTGGAATGTCTATTCTAATTTTACATAAATCTTCAATTTATAATTACAAAAGATCAAACATTAAATTGTTTTAATATTCATTCTCGTGTTTTGGTTTAAAAATATATTCCTCTAATTCTTTTGAGTAGTGTATCATCTTATAGCTCAAATCATCATTTAGTATTTAATATTAGAATTTATTATTATTTAATAATTTATAATTAGTTAATTTATTAATAATTAATATCAATTGTGATTGATATAAGCCATATGGGGGCACGCCGTAGCGTAGTGGTTAAGGCACTGAGCTACAAGCCGGAGGGTCGAGGTTTCAAGTCCCGTTGGGGTCAGGATTTTTAAACTGACCCAAACCCTCTGGCGGCACTATGGCCCTGGGGTCGACTCAGCCTCTAACGGAAATGAGTACCAGACACATGTTCTGGGGGTAAAGGCGGCCGTCACGCAGGGCTGACAACCCGGCTGACATAAAGTGTCGATTGTCTAGAAAAAGTGGGAGCCTTAACCTCCTACTACCCCAAGGGTCTCCGGGCCTGTTGTGGGATCACTTTACTTTTATGCCATATGACCTTAATTCCACCAGGCTAAAAAAAATACAAATATTTGAGAATAAAGTTCTTAGTAAAATTTTTCGACCAAAGATAGATGAACAGACAGGTGAATGGAGAAGACTTCATAACAGTGATCTATATGATCTTTATAGGAAGCCAGATCTAATAAGAACAGTTAAATCTCGTAGACTGCAATGGGCAGTACATGTTGGACGAATGGGAAAAGAAAGAGGTGCATGGAAGCATCTTGTAGGAAAACCAGAGTGAATACGCCCAGTTGGTAGACCAAGAAAGAGGTGGGAGAATGACATTAACCATGATTTGAGGGAAGTAGATTATACAGGGATGATTAGAAAACAATTAGCTGAGGATAGGGATATGTGGAGAGCGTATGTCCGTGTGGCCATGAAACGACGGGTTTGACAGTGCCAGTAGGTTAGTTATAATAACATTGCAGAACGTTGTAAATAGTATGAAATGTTTGTAAAGACGGAAAAAGTATTGTGAGCAACAGTTTTATAAGAATATAGTATGGAAAATCTTAGGTCGAGGTATTCTAAACTTAAGCCATTGATATGTCTAGAAATATGCAAAGTAGTGATTTTTACAGTTTGTATTTTAAAATACATTTTCGGGATTATTGGCCGCATCTTGCAGTGTTTTCTTTTTGACGTTTCATCACCTGCTGTAGGTGACATCTACAGGAGATATTGCTTGTGTAAATTTTCGTAATAAACTGCTAACCAATTGTTAACTTGTGTGGTTTTACCGTAACTATGATTCTTAGTAAACCATTTCTAATTGGTTGAATTAAACATAGAGCAGGTTGCCCCATTTGTCATTTTATACGTCATGACTTACTATATATTTTTCATGAAGTTATATTTGACACTTTTCTAGGGCAGGGTAGCATGTTTTATTAATTCTCAAACCTACTTTTCTGTTAAAATTTAGAAGAAGGTTTGAAAATTAATAAAACATGATATCTTGCCCTAGAAAAGTGTTAAATAAAACCTTCTAAGCAGAGAATGGAACTTTGATAGAATGCCTTTTGAAATGTGTTAAATGTATCTTCAATTTGAAAGTGAATCTGTATGAATTATACCTTGGAGATTAAAATGCCACATTTTTATATTGCCTTTTTCTGCCTTTTTAAATATAAATGCCTAATTTACGAAATACATGTTTTTGTTATATTTGAAGAGAAAAATTTTCGCCTAGACCGGGACTCGAACCCGGGACCCTTGGCTTTCCGGGCCAAGTGCTCTACCAACTGAGCTACCGAGGCAAGTTGCGATCTAGTTGCAAATTTTTCTCTTATGTACGTTGTAATTCCCTCGTGCCAAATGCTTGAAACCATAGCTTCTATCTTTGCAAATGGCAGCTTCTTAGTTAAGAAGACATTTATTGGGAATTTAACACTACTTAATAAAGCCAGTAGGGCTATTGAATTCAATAGAAGCCCTACTGGCTTTATTAAGTAGTGTTAAATTCCCAATAAATGTCTTCTTAACTAAGAAGCTGCCATTTGCAAAGATAGAAGCTATGGTTTCAAGCATTGAATTCAGTAGAAGCCGTACTGGCTTTATTAAGTAGTGTTAAATTCCCAATAAATATCTACTTAACTAAGAAGCCGCCATTTGCAAAGATAGAAGCTATGGTTTCAAGCATTGAATTCAATAGAAGCCCTACTGGCTTTATTAAGTAGTGTTAAATTCCCAATAAATGTCTTCTTAACTAAGAAGCCGCCATTTGCAAAGATAGAAGGTATGGTTTCAAGCATTGAATTCAAAAGAAGCCCTACTGGCTTTATTAAGTAGTGTTAAATTCCCAATAAATGTCTTCTTAACTAAGAAGCCGCCATTTGCAAAGATAGAAGTTATGGTTTCATGCATTTGGCACGAGGGAATTACAACGTACATAAGAGAAAAATTTGCGTCTAGATCACAACTCGCCTCGGTAGCTCAGTTGGTAGAGCACTTGGCCCGGAAAGCCAAGGGTCCTGGGTTCGAGTCCCGGTCTGGGCGAAAATTTTTCTCTTCAAATATAATTTATCCTTCAATGAGAAGTGTCCTGTGCCGTAGCCGAGTGGTTAAGGCAGGAAGCCTTGGCGCAGAGCTATGGGACTTGCGCTGGTTCGAGTCTCCATGGGGGAAGAAATTTTCTCATGGTATTTCGGCCAGTATGGGACCGATGGCCACCCAGCATCATGATGCATTTGGGTAGCTACAATAAGTAGCGGCTCCAGGTTGAGAAAACCAGCTATAATGGCTGGGGACTCGACATGCTGACCACATATCACCCCTACACTGGCTGATTATCATCTACCTCTCCGATTGACATATGTAGATGTGAGGCCAGCAGCCGGCTGGTAGGCTAAGGGCCTTGTATGCCTGTCATGCCAGGAGTTTTTAAGTTTTTTTTTTCAATGAGAAGTGTTAAATTAATAATAAAATCGTCAACATGTTTTTGTTCCCTTTATTTGATTATTTATTTATTGCTTATCAATTTACTATTAAAATTGCATATGGATATTTTAATTTATTTCTATAACCGTTACAATGAAAGTGACTTCACCGAATGTATATTATTGTCTTTCAGTCAGTTCATAAATTATTCTCTTCGCAACAATGAGTGCTGCTGTGCAAACATATATAAATGGCAGAAAGCATTTTAATTACTGCTTGTGTTTATTTGAAAAGGCAACAATGAGTGCGGGTCTAACTTAATTTTTCTTTCAGTTTTCATTGTGACGTTATTGTAGCTAGCAGAAAGATGCCAAAATTCAGTGTTTTTAGGCAGTAAAATGCAAAGTTAAGTTAGTACTTTTGGATCCGACGTATTTTGTACTGATGGTAACGTACTCATATGCAAAATGTGCGAGCAGTCAGTGAATTACGGAAGGAAATATTTTATATCGTAACATATCAATACAATCAAACACAAAAATGCACTTTCCAAGGCTACTGGGAAGAAGATTTCTGTGCTTCCAACAGTAATTGTAACATCGAGTCGAAAATCTGAATTTGTAAGTTTTTCTAATTGCCTTTTATTGCCTATTTTAGCTATTTATAATGTCCTTTTTTCTGCCTATTTTTAGCTATTTATAATTCTTCTTTGCCTGCCTGTTTTAAGGATTTATTATGGCTAAACTTCCGATCTCTGCTTATGACAAATATAGTTAGTCATGACATTCACCATGACGACAACAAATGGGAGAGCTGCTCTATGTTTAACTCAACCAATTAGAAATTATTTACTAAGAATCACAGTTACGGTAAAATCACACATATTAACAACTATTTAGCAGTTTACTACGACTATTTAACTCGTGTCCCAAATGAGAATCAATGACCAATCACGTTTCAATGATTTTTTTATTTACAACCAATCACAGTCATGTTTCGCCTAGAATTTATGAACTAAAGTTTATCATAATAAAGAAAGCACCTCCTTTTTAACATTCTGGATAGGTCATAGCATTATTTTGCAGTGACTGACCCTCTAAGAAATACGGCTACCAGATTGTATATATAGTGCATGAATATCAACACACAGCGCATGCGGGAGTTAATATAAAAACATTTGTAGCAATTGATTATACCACCAAAAAAAGAAACAACTGTTTGCACTTTCTTAAATGTATTTTTACCCAGGTAATAACATTCCAGAAAAATAAAATTGTCATATTTACATCATAGGACATCAGAAATGAATTAATGTACAGTTTTGATGTTTCATTTATTTTCCACTAGAGTGCATTCTTACAATAATACGATCCTTTGGCAATAAATAATATGATCTGGTTCAAGTGATGAACAAAAGAAGCAAATGAAGCATACCAATCATTTCTAATTTGTTTTCAAACATCGCCATTTACATTATATATATATATATATAAATATTTTAAAATAACTACATTTAAATAATGATTTGTGAGTAAACAGCTTAATTTTATTCATTAAATAGCCTTAACAAATGCCACTCTTGATTTCCAAATTCTCTAGATAAATTCACTTCTCACTTTGTGAGTCGTGAATTTATCGATAATTTGGAAATCACTTGTGGCATTACTTACGAGAATTTACACAAGCAAAATCTCCTGAAGATGTCACTCACAGTAGGTGATGAATCATCGAGCAGACAACACTGCAAGACACGGCCAAGTATCCCGGAAAGGTATTTTAAAAATACATAACGATAGCCGTGAAAGTCTAAATCAATATACGAGTATTTTACAGTTTGTGTTGGGTTTGTCACCGCCTGGTTTACCTGCAAACTTGAAGAGCGGTGGTAAAGATTTCACTCGTCCTCTCTCTTCTGGAAAACAAGATTTTGACACCAATAAATGTATGTGGCCTTTGAACAAACCTATACCAAAGTTAGAGGCAGTTGCTCAGTGTTCAGGTATGTATATAGTGTTCTACACTACTTTTATTACACACTTCTAAGAGTTTTATAGGATATTTAGTAAGAACCCATATCCGGAAATGCACAGATTACTGCTCCAATTATAAGACCAAATCTGATCTATCTCTTCATTAAGTAAATGATTAAAGATTTTTCACCTGAACCATTCCACAATTCCTATAAATGTTGATTTCAGATTTTGGCAGAAGTGTTCTGGTGCAAACACATTTCAGGAGCATTAATTTTTAGGTGCTATAGTTCTTGAGTTGTTAAAATCTTTTATTAAACAGAAACTACCATATTATTAGTCAGTAAAAGTTTTTAGATAAATTAGGAGTATAGAGCAGAAGTGGACCAAATCCATATTTTACTCTTTCGAGAAAATTGATATAAAGGTGAAGTAATGTATTTAATTATATATGAATAATTAAACTTGTTTTACATTGAAAATGAACAAATGCAATACTTGGTTCACTATTGCTCTGAAAAATTATCGATATTTAGATCCCAAATTAACATAAAACTAAGATTTTAAATTTTTGGACATGGACCAGTTTCGCTTTGAACCCCTTAAACTTAGTAGGCTGTCATAAAAATTATATATAGGAATAAAATATATTTAAAAATATGTAACTTTATATATAGTATAGACACAAATGTTTAAACTGTGAACTAAATTAGTTAAAATATATATAATTTATCGCACTAATGCATTTTTGTATTTTGTGTGATTGTTAAATGCTTCCAGCAGTTAATTATTTTTATTATTACAGATTAAGACGTATTAGATTAATATTCTTAAGATTTTGTTATTAAGTGACGAGTTACCAGATCTTCAGTCTGAGCTAAATCTTGAAGACGTTTTGAGACTATATGAACTAGAAAAATATACCATTGTGTGTAAAATTACTGTAGGAATATATCCCCTATTTTTAGTAGTTTTATACGCCAGTCATTTATTACCGAGCGATATAACATACCCTTTTTTGACTATTTAACTCATGCCCCTAATGAGAGTCAAGACCAATCACATTTCGATGAATTTTGATTTACAACCAATCACAGTCATTTTTCACCTTGACTTTATCAATTTAATTTTATCACTTTAAAATCAAGCTCCTCCTTTTTTAACATTATCAATAGTCATAACATTATTTTGCAGTGACTGACTCTCTAAGAAATATGCTGAATATAACAATTTATATATTAAGATGTAAGAATTCTAGAATGCATGTGGCTACCAGATTGTAAATATAATAAAATGAAGATTATTTTTAGTCACTGCGGATTTTCAACAACGATTCTGATCT
This sequence comes from Diploptera punctata, assembly GCA_030220185.1. NCBI lineage: Eukaryota > Metazoa > Arthropoda > Insecta > Blattodea > Blaberidae > Diploptera > Diploptera punctata. The sequence continues at coordinate 104,996 of JASPKZ010009772.1, forward strand.
CATCCTACAGTTTAACACATGATATTTCTCGCACTGTTTGCCACATCTTGAACACATGCAGTCTGGGCCGGGCTCGTGGAATCTCTGGTTGCTGCACAGCTTGTGGTGAAATCCATGCACAGCGAGTCTGATCACTGTGTGGTGCAGTTCATATCCTCCCTGAGTCCATTCACGGTTTGTCATGGTGTCAGTAATATAGAATTCTTCCCATATTTTGCGTTTCTTTTCGTGGAGTTCTTGCAGGAGGTCCTGGTAAGCTGGTGTCACTGGTAGTAGGAACTTTAGCCTCAGCTCTTCTATGTAGAATGTTTCTCTGGAGAGTTCATAAACAAATCGTGAGGGTGTGCTTTTGGAGAGACAGAGCACCCTTTTTTAGGTATGTCGCTTTTAGTTCCTCTAATTTTTCTAGGTACAGTTTCTTTAAATGGACCCATATATTCTCTAACCCATATGTTGCAACGGGATCAACTTTAAGTTCAAAAAGTTGTAGGGCTGTTTCTAGTGAGAGTCTGTTTATTGACTTAATGTCGCTTATGGCTCTTATCGGAGCATTTACTCTGTCATTTACATGGTGTGTAAACACGCTTCCCTGTGTTTGGAAAGTGATATCCAGATACGTGAAGCTAGTTACTGATTTTAGTGTTTTTTAACCAATGTAGAAAATGCCTCGTCTGCCCCCTTTTCTGAAGGTCATGGAGACTGTTTCCTCTTCATTTAGTGTCAGTTCATTTTCTTTTGCCCAGTCCACTAATTGGTTGAAGGCTTTCTGCAGATCACTATCCGAAGTTGAGGTCAATACCATGTCATCTGCATACATAAGCAGGTTTATGTTGTCAGGTTTTATTGCCTTGATGATGTCCGTTGTAGCTAAAATGAACAGCAAGGGGCTTAACATATCCCCCTGTAGTACCCCAACAGTATGCTGTATCATGCTCGATTTGTCTATACCGTCACTTATTTCCACCCAGTTGTTGGCGAGGAGGTCTCTAATAGGCAGTAGTGGATAGTGTTTTAGACCTATAGCGTTTTCCAATTTCTTCATTAGCATGGTTCTATTTATTGTGCCGAACGCCTTGGAGTAGTCAATAAATATAGCATGTAGCTTTCCTCCATGGTTTGCTATGACTGTTTCTATATCAGATTGGAGACAATGTATATCTTTTGTCGTGATCTCCCACTTCTTAATCCAAACTGTGGATGTAATCAGATAGTACTTGTGCGATATAATATAAAAACATTTGTAGCAATTGATTATACCACAAAAAAAGAAAACTTGAACGTTTTATTTCCCAGGAATTTACGTTCCAGAAAAATATAATTGACATATTTACATCATAGGGCATCAGAAATTAATTAATAACCTATAATGTTAGTTATAAACAGTTTTATGTGCTTAATTTTTTCTCCACTAGGGTGCATTCTTACAATATTGCGATCCTTTGGCAATAAAGAATATGATCTGGTTGCAGTGATGAACATATGAAGCATAACAAATGTTTCTCATTTGTTTTCAAACATCGCCATTTACATTAAATATATAAATAGTTTAAAATAACTACATTTAAATAATGATTTGTGAGTAAGTAGTTTAATTTTATTTGTTAGATAGTCCTAACAAATGTCACTCTTGATTTCCAAAATTCTCTAGATAAATTCACTCGTGGTACGACATATGATAAAATTACACCGAGCGCTTAAAACTCAAATTGTTGGGTTTTAGATGTTTCTCTAGTTTTCCCGTCCCGAAAATTTCAATCCACCATTTCTGCACACTCATCTCATCCATTTCCTACATCTGTCCTTTTGACGGTGTGTGAGGTATGTTCAGTCAGCACTCTTGCCTTTCACAGATACATAAAATATAGAATCATCTCTTCTGATACCTTGACCCGAATCGAAGTTTTACATAAGTTGAAGATATTTATATGACAAGATTAACTTTGAACCTTAAAATATGCAACATATTTAAAATAAACCTTTCAGTTATGCAAATGTATGTACTACTGTCTTAAATATATAAAAATGTGCTATGCCCTGGAATATGAACAAATATGGAAAACTAATGTGTCTTAAACCACTAAATATGCCCTACTTCGTAAACATATATAGAAATTTTTACAATCCATCCATGATAATTCAGCCCGAGGACAGGTCTTTCACTGCAATCATAACATTTTCATGCTATGCTTTGCAGCTTTACTAGGGAATTATAGGTGTGGTAGCTTCCCGTTGGTTTCTACACCGGTGAAGGATGATAATGGTAAGGATGATGACGATGGCTGGATGATTTTTGGGGACCGTTGGGCCCTAAGCTTTCTGACATTTGTCTTACAGGTGAGGAAAATCCCCAAAAAAACCTCTCCCAGGATCCTGTCCCGACCGGGAATCGAACCCGGGCCCGCTGCGTGACAAGGCAGCATGCTACCTCAATTTTAACAATAACTAATGTAAAAACAAGTATGTACTAGGGCATTTGATATTTAATGGCAACACTGCTATAACATCACAAAAAAGTTTAGGCTACTTTTGACATTACGAACTTTAGCCAAAGTCTCCTGCCAAGTCAAATATACGTTACCAGATCTTTGGAATTCGGAGAACTCCATCTGCAGCACCATTTCTGGATCTCTCTTATCTGATCGATCTACATCTTTCTGGTATAAACTCTTGATTGAAATCGAATGCCTCGCAGATGTTCTTTGATTTTTGAGAATAAGTTATAGTCACAAGGGCTCATGTCTGGTGAATTTGGTGGATTTTCGAGTGCTCCCAATTCCAACTTCTAAACAAATTCTACTGAACATCTTTTTAGGGCTGTATTACTTACTACATGAGAGAATATTGCTATTTCGAGACTTTAGATATTACAGATTTATAGAACAAAGACTGTTCAACAACATACTATAAGATTACAATGGTCACCACTAGGATCACTAATTTACAAGTGTTGTCTTTTCTTATCGAATGTCCTAATATGTACTGAGAAATCCTAGCCTTGCTGAAAAATCCTAGCCTTGCTGAAAAATCTGTGTATCTACATGGACCAACACCTAGACTGGAAAATCCAGGTGAATAAATAACTGCAAGAAAGTGTTCTCAATTCTTCACTCCCTAAATAGTTTTAAAAACTTCCTTCCTACAAAATTAAAACAAATACTTGTACAGACTCTTATAATGCCACACTTCGACTACTGCGACATATTACTAACTAATCTGACAACTGATCTATCTAACAGACTACAGCATGCTCATAATGCGTGCATTCGATTTATATTCAATTTCCGTCATTATGACCACGTGTCTCCTTCATTTCAGGCCTTATCATGGCTACGCCTAAATGACAGAAGAACTTTACATTTACATACCTTACTATTCCAAATTCTGCACATATATTTACCAAGTTATTTAACAACACGTTTTCAAAATTTTTCAGCTCATCACAATTTAGGAACAAGATCACAAGACTATACTTTACTTTTGATACCACAACACAGGACCTGTCTATACTCTGAATCTTACACAATATCTATGACTAGAGCATGGAACTCACTTCCCAGTCATGTCAGGGACTGTCAATCGCTATCATTATTTAAATCCAAATTATCTGATATCTTAAGTTCGACACAATGAAAACATTAACTGCATAACAACTATATAGAGCATTCCATTAATAATCATCTAGGAAGCTACTTACTTTAGTTTATATCATTTTAATTTTATTATATTCTATGTTTTTGTTAACATTAGCTAGTATTAGATCACACCATCATTGTATTTTGTTTAGTCTGTGTTTTAATGGGGCACGCCGTAGCGTAGTGGTTAAGGCACTGAGCTACAAGCCGGAGGGTCGAGGGTTCAAGTCCCGTTGGGGTCAGGATTTTTAAACTGACCCAAACCCTCTGGCAGCACTATGGCCCTGGGGTCGACTCAGCCTCTAACTGAAACGAGTACCAGACACTTGTTCTGGGGTAAAGGCGGCCGTCACGCAGGGCTGACAATCCGGCTGACATAAAGTGCCGATTGTCTAGAAAAAGTGGGAGCCTTAACCTCCTACTACCCCAAGGGCCTCCTGAGGCCTGTTGTGGGATCACTTTACCTTTACCTGTGTTTTAATATCATCTTAAAATTGTAAGGTGTACACAATTTTTGTATGATTCTATTAATTGCTGGTTGAGTGGAAGAGAAGGCCTTATGGCCTTAACTCTGCCAGCTAAAATAAAGCATTATTATTGTTATTGTTATTATTGTTATCATTGTTATTATTGTTATTATTATTGTTATTGTTATCGTTATTATCGTTATTATTATTATTGTTATTGTTATTATTGTTATTATTATTGTTATTATTATTGTTATTATTGTTTTATTATTGTTGTTATTATTGTTATTATTGTTGTTATTATTGTTGTTATTATTGTTATTATGTATATTGTGTTATCATTGTTATTATCATCATTGTTATTATCATCATTGTTATTATCATTGTTATTATCATTGTTATTATATGTTGATATTTCAGGAGAAGCTCAGTATGTGAATGACATCCCCACAGTTCCTGGAGAGCTCTATTGCGCCTTCGTGCTGTCTACAGTTGGACCAGCATATGTTGCAAATGTAGATCCTTCCGAAGCTCTGGTAAGCATAACACTGAATCTCAATCTTTGAAAAATAACAAACTCACTGACACTAACAAATCTGGAGGTTCATGGATGTGCGGATAAACACTACTTTATGTAAAATTGTAGGCTTTCACGGCCAGTGTATTGATTCCTGTTTCGTTTGTCTACCGTGCTAAATGGTCATGGTCCGATTTTCTATAAACTTGACGTTTTGTCTATTACTGCGGTATATTCAGGAGATTCTGAGTTCCCACTATGAACTCCTCAATAGTTGGCTGCAGACTGTCTGGACTCAGTTTGCAGCTGACTGTTCAGTAGTTCACAGAGAGGACGCATAATCTCCTGAAGATGTCTGCTGCAGTAGTAGATGAAAAGTCGAATTTCAAGAAAATCAAACCACGGTCATTTAGTCCAGAAAATGAACTAAACAGGAATCATACACTACTCTCTTGTGAACATACTGATGTTGTCCTGTTCTAGGGGGAAACACGTGTCGGGAAATACTTGCTGGTTTCTTGCCTTGTTTTATCACTTTTACTATCCATCCATAGTAATTCTGCCCGAAGGCAGGTCCTTCATTGCAATCATAGCATTTTCATGCTATGCTTGCAGCTTTACTAGGGAATAATAGGTGTGGTAGCTTTCCTTTACTATCCACACCAGTGAAGAATGATGATGATAAGGATGATGATGATGATGACCATATGATTTCGGGGACCGTTTGGGCCTTAAAGTTTTCCTGACATTTGTCTTACAGGTGAGGAAAAACCCCGAAAAAACCTCACCCAGAAAAAGTGCCCCGACCGGGGATCGAACCTGGGCCTGCTGCGTGACAAGGCAGCATGCTACCTCGAGACCACAACAGTGGACACTTTTACTATATGTGGTTTTAATTGAGCAGGTTTTCACCATAGATTGATCGATAATTTTTTAGCAGAATTACTTCTAACATTAAGGTAAATTGTTATATTTGATTTCCTCTTCTTCTTAGGCCTATAGGTCTGTTACGATCTCACGTGCCTTTTTCATCAACAGAATTATCCCTCCAGTCCACCCGAGATTTCTTGTGAGATTTGAAGCAACTCTAAAGTACTACCGACGGGTTGCTAGCCCAAAGGGGTAAATTCATGTAGTTTCCATCCATGCAGCATTTACTTTGCAAGTGATGTTATACTGCCAATACTCGGTTCCTACACTCAGATTCAACCCAGGAAGTTACTGTGTGTTTGGAATAGGGAACTGGGTTGCCATTTTAACGGTATTTTCTTGAGAGAAATCCTTATATAAAATTGAAGATTGCAACACAGCAGGTACACCCTTAGACAAAAAAAAAAAGTAATCCACAGATTCTATCAATCGATCGGGGAACATCATGAGTGCTCGCAGAAGCCGTGTTCACATCATGTTTTCATTAATTGTACTGGGTTGTTTGCTAGTTAATGCAGTGCACACTCAAGCAACATTAAAGAGAGAGATTGGCTTACTGTGTTTCCGTGGTCGAGAGGTCTAACAGATGACGTCTGAGTTCATAACCTCATGGGTTCGATTCCTATTCTACTTTATTTTCTAACTGAGTGTTAGAATAGAATTTCGCCTGTAATATAGTTTCATATATAATTTTATATTTCATTTGCCTTCTCCTTTAACAATCAAATCAAATTTCGCTAAACACATTTCAGAAAGCGTCCACAGTTTCAACAATATTGATAATACAATGTCAATTATACACAGAGAAAACAACAGACACAAAAATTAACATTTTAGAAGAAATTAAAATTTTCATGGAGGCCAAGAATACAAATATTTTCAACGCAAATATACCTAATGAGCAAAACCATCTACTAGACATATACAGATAATTCAATACCACAATAACTCCAGAAGATGAAGCATGCTTCGAAAGGCCTAGAGTAAAATCAACAAAAATTTTAAATAGTCGAGGAAGACGGTAGTATACAAGGTAAAAAAATATAATTTAACATTGTTATAACCTCAACGGTATAAAAAACAATTATGAACTTAAAAAGTATAGATTAATTCAAATGTCAAAATAAAATGTATTTAATTCAAATGTCAAAATAAAATGTGTTTAATTCATAAAACATTTTAATACAAATACCACGAAAAAAACTGCATAATTGAAGATGCGAACCTGCGGCTTCATTAACAGAAATAGTAACCGCATGCTTTACTTCTCACCTATTTACCCAGCGCTGTGCCGAGTATGACTTAGAAGAAATGTGCATTCAAGAGATGACTCATTTTTTTGTCTAAGGGTGTACATAGTTGTAAGTTGTAGCCATCCAAGCCACCCCCTCTTAAAGAAAAAAAAAAACAGTTACCACTTGTCACTGAGCTCTTGCGGATCTGTACTATCCTGTATGAAAGTGTCACACTCATATTTATCATAAAACTAGTTTGCATGCCGTAGAAGAAAAACTGTTTTTTAAATGTATAGTACATAGATTTGGAAAAACTACTGCTAACCTTGCCCCTCCTCCCCTCCATAACAAACAAATACAGTTATTATGAGTTCGGCAACATCTACCCTCTGTACGTAGGTGGACACTGGCATAGCCCAAAAGGCCTGCAGTAACTTCCTGGGTTGAATTAGAGTGTAGAGCCTCATCTATTATAAGCAGGTTAAACCACTGGCAGGTTGAGGTTAGGTTTTGCATAGGTGAGATTTTAGAATGCACTTCACTATGCCATGCAACCCTGTTTTATTAAATACACATTTTATTGTTTGCACAAAAGAAAACACTTGGACAGTAATGGGTTAAATGTCTGTTAAAATAATGAAGTTTGGATTAGAATTGAAGGAATATAAATCGGGTTGTGTTTCATTATATTATACTTTTTGGACACAATTATTTTGAAATGAAAAAATATACAGACAATTGAGTTTCTAGTGTACGTCAGATTATAATCTCGAACTGAATTAAATATTTGATGACTTTAAGTGAAAATGAGATATTGCAGTGAATAAAAAAAACAGAAATCAGAAAAAAAGATGCTCGATACACATGCTCTATTCACAATTTCAGCCCATCTATCACGTAGTTAGATTATTCCAAACATATACTTACCCCAAATTTGAAATTTTCATAATATGTACCAGTAATTTAAATAAATGGTATTACGTTATCAATAAAGCTATATTAATATCGGTTATACATTTTATTTCAAATAACTCCAACAAAATTCAACCAAATTTTGATTGAGATATCATAATTTTTCATGATTATATTGAGACTTAAATTTGATCTAACCGAATTTTGAGTTACACTTACCCCATCTCATCTTACTAATTTATTAAACCCGTGAAACGGGTAGCTGTCATCTGATACAGCACAGTCTTCTTTCTACAACATAAAAATGTATAACTCCATGGTGCAACAGACCTAAGAGACCTTTAGCCTATAATGCGGCTGCTGGAATCACATCCACAGAGGTGGATGATCATCCGGCCAGTGTAGGGGTGACATGTGGTCAGCATGTCGGGTCCCCAGCCTTTATAGTTTGTTTTCCAAACCTGGAGCTGCTAATTACTATAGCTACCCAAAATCCTCAGGAAGCTGGGTGGTACTGGTCCCATACTGGAAGAAATTCCATAAGAAAAACATCTGTCGTGGAGACTCAACCAGTCCCGTAGCTCTGCACCGAGGGATGAACAATTCATTTCGGCTACAACGCGGGACCTTAAAAGTATAAACTTTTGTACGCCTTTAGTTTTAAAACCTATGTATGGATTACCATGCCTTGTCTAATGAAATTAATACTTTTTTCAGAACATGACTGGAGTTGTTTCATATTTTAGTGCTCAGGATATTCCTGGGAAGAACAGCTTTGTTGCTAAAGAGCTGATGGGGTTTAAAGAGGATGAAGAGGTAGGTGTTAAATATTATAATTCATTATATTATAGTAATCACTTTTCTGTTGTTTTTGTTTGTTTGGTTCTGTGTTGAGTTTTGTTGGTTTTGTTGTTTTTGTCATTTCTTGTTGTTTTTTATATTATTTGTCAGTTTTTGTTTTTTGATGTTTGTTTTTTGTAGGGATTTTGTTGTTTTTGTTGGTTTGTTTTTTGTAGGGATTTTGTTGTTTTTGTTGGTTTGTTTTTTGTTTTTCCTGGTTCTGTTTTTGATCTTTTGGTTTGATTGTTTGCTAGTTTTTCGTGTGGTTTTTGTTTTTTGTTATTTTTTGGTTTTTGTTTTATCGTGAGTTTTTTGTTTTGTTGTTGGTTTTAAGGTTTTGTTGTTGGTTTTAAGGTTTTGTTGTTGGTTTTAAGGTTTTGTTGTTGGTTTTAAGGTTTTGTTGTTGGTTTTTTGTTTAATTGCTGATTTTCTGTTGATTTTTGTTTGTTTTTATTGTGTTTTGTTTGTTTTTTATTGGTTTTGTTTGTTTTTTGTTGTTTTGTTTCATCTGTTTGTTTCTTGAAGGATCTTTGTTGACTTTTTATAGTTTTACTGTTGTTTATTGATGATTATTGATGCTTATTGATATTTATTGATGTTGTTACTGTTGTTCTTTTATCATAGTGAATTTGCATGTTGCAGATATTTTGCTCAGGTAACGTGAAGTATGCAGGGCAGCCAATAGGTATGATAGTGGCAGACTATGAACATCTGGCTCATAAAGCAGCTTTAAAAGTTAAGGTGGAGTACAGCGATGTGAAGAAACCAAAAGTAAATATGAGAGAAGTTATTAAGTCTGGAGACCAATCAAGACTGCAACTGCAAGGAGCGATCAAGAAGTCTCAGAATGATGGTGAATATTACTAAATGGAGGTTTAATTGAAAACATTGTTACGTAGTGTAGACATTGAAAGCTCATATTGGAAATTCCCAGACTTCTGCATTATTAAATTAATAAGTAATTATGTTCCACACTGGGGTCCCGAGTTTGCTTTTCAGTCACTGCTAGTGGGATTTGTGGTGGAAGAATAGGAGACATGGCAGGTTTTATCGGGGATTTCCAATTTTTCTAACTATTTAACTCATGCCCCAAATGGGAGTCTACCAGATTGTATATATAGTGCACGAATGTTAGCAGATGGTGCTTGCGGGATATAATATAAAAACATTTGTAGCAATTGGTTATACCACAAAAAAGAACTACTGTTTGCACCTTCTTAAACGGATTATTTCCCAGAATAATGCGTTCCAGAAAAATATAATTGACATATTTACATCATAGTACATCCGACATTAATTAATAACCTATTATGTTGATTATACATTTCTCCACTAGGGTGCATTCGTACAATATTGTGATACTTTGGCAATAAATAATATGATCTAGTTGCAGTGATGAACAACTTAAGCATAACAATCATTTCTCATTTGTTTTCAAACATCGCCGTTTACATTAAATAAATAAATATTTTAAAATAATTATATTTAATAATGATAAACAGCTAAATTTTATTAGTTAACTAGTCCTAACAAATGCCACTCTTGATTTCCAAATTCTCTAGATAAATTCTCTCCTCACTTCGTGAGTCATGAATTTATTGATAATTTGGAAATCGCTCGTGGCATTACTTATGACTATTTAACTCATGCCCCAAATGGGATTCAATGACCAATCACATTTCAATGATTTTTTAACTACAACCAATCACAGTCATGTTTTGCCTCAAATTTTTCAAACAAGTTTATCATATTAAAGAAAGCTCCTCCTTTTTAACATTCTGAATAGGTCATAGCATTATTTTGCAGTGACTGACTCTCCAAGAAATACGGCTGCCAGTTTGTATGTATATAGTGCACAAATGTCAGCTCATAATGCTTGCGGGAGGTAATATAAAAATATTTGTAGCAATTGATTATACCACAAAAAAAAAAGAAACCACTGTTTGCACTTTCCTAAACGAATTATTTCCCAGGAAATAACTTTGCAGAAAAAATATAATTGACATATTTACATCATAGGACATCAGAAATTAATTAATACCTAAAATGTTGGTTTTAAATTTCTCCACTAGTGTGCATTCTTACAATATTGCGATCCTTTGGCAATAAATAATATGATCTGGTTGCAGTGAAGAACAAGCGTATTAATCAAAAATTCATCGGAGAATATATTGTTTAAACAACTCACCTCATAGGATTCATGCTTCCATGATATCGTGATTTCAAACACAGTCGTGTTCATCTTCAGCCATAACTCCGACTCAGTTAGTTGGAGTTATGGCTGAAGATGAACACGATTGTGTTTGAAATCGCGATATCATGGAAGCATGAATCCTATGAGGTGAGTTGTTTAAACAATATGTTCTCAGATGAATCTTAATGATTATACCTCATAATGTTTTCTTCCCAACATTAATTTAATATAAGTGTAATAATCGTTTCTCATTTGTTTTCAAACATCAATGTTTACATTAAATAAATAAATATTTTAAAATAACTATATTTTAATAATGATTTGTGAGTAAACAGCTTAATTTTATTTGTTAAATAGTCCTAACAAATGCCACTCTTGATTTCCAAATTCTCTACATAAATTCACTCCTCGCTTTGTGAGTCGTGAATTTATCGATAATTTGGAAAGTACTCGTGACATTACTTAAGATAAATGGTGTATTCCTTTACTGTTCCATTCTCATGTCACACATTTCGTTCCAGTTCGTCTTCCCCTCTGATGTTAAGACAGATATTGTCTGCTGGCATCCTTGGTATATCTTATACATTCTTCCCCGAAGAAAATACAGAACCGCTCATTCGCACATATACACAATCACACACACACACACACACATGCACACACACACACACACACACACACACACACACACACACACACACACACACACACATAATGTTTGTGGGTGGCAAAGAATTTGCTGTATGCCTTTGATGTGCTTGATGTTATGTAAGATACATACAATGTTATTTACAAATATGGATCACACTAGCAGCAGGCCATACGTCCTGTTGACAGTCCGTATCCGTAAATTCATGTTCAGTAATAACAATTAAAAACAAAACAGTAGATACAAATATAATTCAATTATACATTAATTAAGCTAGTTATAGTCATCAAGTACTAATTACACTGAGCAACAAAAAATAAACTTCTTCTTGTCTCAGAAAGAAAAATATGTGATTCTGATAGTATTTTTTCACATGAATTCAAATATGATATCGGTTTTTCTCTATCACACAAGGTTTCCTAGAGAATAGGCATTTATAATTTCAAACACTTTAATGTTTTCTACATTTGTAACTACACAATATTCGGACTCACCTAGAAAGTAAGAAATGACGATTTTCTGCCATATTTCGCCTGTGGAGCATCCCTCTTGATGGACCAACAATAATCGGCCAGCATATTAGGATTCCATTTGCCTTGATATCTCTTTTCCATAGCTGAAATCTCCTGATGAAAATGTTCCCCGTGCTCATCGCTCACTGCGCCAAGATTACCGGGAAGAAATCTAGGTATATTAAAAAAATAATTATCTAAATCCATTAATTGAAATTGAAATAAAAAAAAACTGTGGTTGATGGAAAAATTCCGAATACATATTTGAACACACGATAAAAAAACTGCATTAAATATAACTATTGGTACTCATGAGACAAAAATGATGTTGACCAGTGTAATATTAAAATTTTGCTTACATATTTATTTATTCACGAGTGAGTGGTTTTTATTTACAGCAGACAATAACAATTGTACAATAAAGTAACTGATACACCACGCACTAAACACAGTGAAACAAACATGAAATAATGAACCCTTTATAAGTTCACCAATACCTTTAATGCGCGTATCAGAACTGAAATGAATGTTACTCCCTGAACATATTACACAGTTGTATGGTAATCGGGCATACTGTGCAGAATTGCATACTACTCCCCTCCTCTCTCATTACTCCACGTATTACCAACCCTGTAGAGTTTGATGATCTTGTAGAAGACTTTCGGGCTGTTGTCCATGGTCTTGAGGCTTGTAGTTCCCTGACGTTTCGCCAGAGACTGCGTCCGGCATCCTCAAGGATTGTCTTGAGACTGACAATTTTGTCGACTTCCTGCCCCATTTATACATTTATCCGCGACGTGCATGGTCCATTACTTGCGCAGAGAACACGTCGCGGATAAATGTATAAATAGGGCAGGTAGTCGACAAAATTGCCAGTCTCAAGACAACCATTGAGGATGCCGGATGCAGTCTCTGGCAAAACGTCGGGGAACTACAAGCCTCAAGACCATGGCCAACAGCCCGGAAATCTTCTACAAGATCATCATAGTAACTCTGGTCGTGAATGCCTAAGTCAGTATACCTGTAGAGTTTGTCTTTTTCTGTAGAATCTGCTTGGCCTTCTTATTACTTTTCTAAAAACCGTGTAGAATAGTAGTGTAAGATATGTATTATAACACTGCAGTTTATATCACATTGCATCTAGCTTTTGTATACCCTTGGTTTTCTCTCTCATTGTCGATAGCAATCCCATGTTTACGATCCCTCTCTACTATTTACATTGAGTGCTTGGTGACCCTGACTGCATTCATGTTCAGGCGATAGCAATCCCATGTTTACGATCCCTCTCTACTATTTACATTGAGTGCTTGGTGGCCCTGACTGCATTCATGTTCAGGCGATAGCAATCCCATGTTTACGATCCCTCTCTACTATTTACATTGAGTGCTTGGTGGCCCTGACTGCATTCATGTTCAGGCTTTGACATCGCTGGAATAGATGATATGTAGGCACACAGTCCTATCTTTATGAACGCTCTTCTAACAAGGGAACTGTCAACCATTGCATGCCGAAACCTGCCTTGAAATTTCTTCCAGAGAAGCATTATGATATACTAAGTCCGTGTCCAAAAAATCATCTGCTGGTTTAAACTGTAAGGCAATAAAATACAGCGTCAAATATTTCATTAATACTATAGGAAAGTAAAACTCCCGAATTGGTAGATTTGATAACCTTCACTACCTGCCGTCTGAGCCATGTCCCACCTCTGTCCACTTCGCTCTTACTCAAGCAAGTAGTCAATCTACTTCGTACAGTGGGTTCCCATTGGTGATTCCGACTTCGATTTCTGTACCTTGCAAGTTAAAAACAACAAATAATTTTTTGGACACAGCCTTTGTAGTTCACAATGCTTCTCTGGAAGAAATTTCAAAGTAGGTATCGGCTGAGAGTTCCCTTGTAAGCTTCAAGTCTACAGTGATGCCAGATCCAATAAATTTTAATCTATATGAGTTTATACCACCCTACCTGCTGATGACCACATGTCACCCCTATACTGGCTGAATGATATTGTCCACCACTGTGAACCCAGACTTGTAATTCAGGAGTCAGGAATTGAGCTAGGGTGATGGACACTTTGAGAAATGTGTTTATTATGTTACAGAGGCACGGAAACCAGCTCATGTTATCAAGGGAAGCTTCGACTTCGGGAGTCAGTATCACTATACAATGGAGACCCAGTCTACTGTTGTTATCCCGATAGAAGATGGACTCGACGTGTATCCTGCAAGCCAGTGGATGGACCTTGTACAAATTGCAGTTTCTAGAGTTTTGGACATCCCAGAGAGCAGGTATTACAATATTATACATGCTAGTTCTGCAAGTATGGGATTTTCACCGACACAGCACTAAAAATCTGTGTTAAAACGCTGCCTAAATGACGGGGAAAAGTATTGTCGCACGCTAATTGGGAGACGTTCTGACGTTGTTTTCTTGCAATAAAACACAACAGATGTTCGTGTAAAATTAAAAATTTGATTCAGTGACATTTCACTCATAAATTGTTACAATGATTAATATTGATTTACAGTTTATTTGTTGCACAATTGTTTTCCAGTCTCTAATGGTTTCACTTGCCACAGTTTCCTCTGATCACAGTTCACTGTATCGCTGTCAAAACACAACTGACTGACTCCCAACCATGGCAACAGTTTATGTAAGTTGGGGAAAGAGATTTCTGGCATTCCAATCGAGACATTTCTAGTATGGAAGCTTTTTTTTTTATTTAAGAGCCCCACCACCATCCCCCTGGGTTTCCTCGGGCTTAATGCCCATATCCCCAGGTCTGCTCTTGTCCCTATTTATTATCTAGCGTGATTTTTTTATTTAATTCATTATACTTTTACAGAGTGCGGCCAGTTGAAACTTAATCTAAGGTGTTTACAGTTATATTACATTATGGTTTCTTAATCTAATTTTGTTTCTTATACAATGTAATAATAATATACATAAGATGGAAGTATTAATCTTATATCTACTTAACCTAAACTTAATATTACAATTTATCAAGTATACATATTGATATATTCTAAGTTCTAATTCTACTTATTCTATTGTTGATTTCCTCGTCTTCTCTTCTCTTCTTCAGCTTGTGTGCATAGATATTTTTGGGTATACTCTGCGATCAACTTGTAGTTATCTTTCTGCATCCAGAACAGCAAAGGAGGAGGCCAGGCCTCGTTGCTGACGTGCACTGCTATTTCTAGTTGTTTTCTGATAGCCACATGCTTGGCACAGTGGTATATCATATGGTGCACATCGTCTTCCTCTGCGAACTGACAGTTGCATAGAGGGGAGTCGACAAGTCCTCTCTCGTGCAGTTTGCCTCTAAAATGTCCATGTCCTGAGAGCAATTGAGTAATCGTGTGTGATGGTTTTATCCGTATGACATTTTCATGCGAGTTCTCACGTTTGGCAGGAATTCATATGTTGTTCTGCCATGTAATTTGTTGTGCCAGCGCTGTTGCCATTTTTCTTGGAGATGGTCTTCAAGCATTCTTTTTGTGGTTTCTCGCCCCTCGGGCTCTTCGTACATGTCTGATGTAAGGATAAGTTCATCAATGACTACAGGTTTATTGCGACTCAGGCAGTATAGGTGTATCCTTTGTATGGAAGCTGCAGGAGTCGAAGTCTCTGGAGAGGAGTGGTAGATGTGTACAGGAACTTCCGGATATGGAGGTCTAGATGCAACGATCATTCTGCGCGAGTCCTTAACTCACGAGTTTTGCATCCACTAACAATGCGAGATCCTACTATCCCGTCACCCGCGCAATTCAAACACTACTATAAACAATGTGTAACAATATTATGCAACTCTAGATTGGAAAAAAATGTTGCTGAGATTTACCTAAAACTCAGAATGGTTGCTTCACAGATATAGAGTAAGGTTACGAAAATACATAAGGAAGTATCATTATGAGGCTGTACATAAGAATAACTAATTTTGAGGTAAGATGAAGGCTGACCAAACTCATTTATTATAGGATAAGTTTGCCTAATTTAGTGAGTTTTTTTCCTTTTTTGTGTAAATGTAACATTTTTGATAATTGGTGACAAAATATGAATATAGGAACATAGAATGAACCTTCCACGAGATTATTTGTCAAATTCACTCTAAAACAATGTACAGTTGTTCCCAAATGCCTAGTTTTTTCTCAAAGATAAGTATCCCTAAATACGAGATACGGCTCCTAAATCCGTGATAGTGGTATCCAAATTCAGTGATATTAAAACAAAAGCTCATAGTTAAACAACTTTTTCCTACAAGGATTTCCCATCACCTTTTCCATTCTCCATTCGTACCACATGCCCTGTTCATTACAGTTTATGAGACATAACTCTTCATAATCATCATCATCATCCATGCAAGTATTAGGCCGTGTGGCCTGATACAGTCGCAAAGAGGAATTTTCCATCCAGCGCTTTTTTGGACGTCCCAGCAATCTTTTGCCTTGCGGGCAGTAACGAAGCATGGCTTTTGGAATTCTACGAGACGGCATTCGTTGAAGATGGGCTTTCCATTTGTTCTAGCAGTTTTGTATATGGTGAAGAATGGATTTCTACATCCAACTCTTCCATAATTTCCTCATTCCATTTATGATCCTTTTATTGTATAGTCTGCTGTACGGTGCATAAATCGCATCACATTTGCTGTTATTCGGCTTTCATCTCTTCTTTGTATTGTCCATGCTTCACTACCATTTCTTAATACTCCATATCAAACTTTTCTTATTATATCTCAAAACTTCATGGTGCGACATGCCCAGAAGGACCTTGGCCTTCCAGTTGAAAGTGGGCTGCTGGCCACACATCCACATGTGTTAATCACAGAGGTAAACGATCATAAATCCAGTTTAGTAATGACATGTGGTCAACATATCAGGTCCCCCAGCCATTGTAGCTGGTTTTCTCAACCTGGTGTTGCTATTTATTTTAGCTACCCAAATGCCTGATGGTGTTGGGTGGACACCGGTCCATACTGGCCGAAATTCCAGAAAAAAAATCTTCCCCATGGAGAACCTAACCAATGCAAGTCCCATAGCTCAGTGCTAAGGCATCTTGCCTTAACCACTCGGCTACGGCGCGGGACTCTTATTATATCTGGTTTCCTACAAAGATCATGTTGCTCATTGAAATGAAGTTTTCTCCATTCACCTGTCTGTTCATCTCTCTTTGGTCCTGCAATTTATCTAAGAACTTTATTCTCAAATACTCATAATATTTTTTCCTCCCTCAACCTTTTGAACGCCATGCCCGGCATGCGCCGGTGAAAGTGTGTGTACAGCGGTATGTCACGCCCGGCAAGCTCCGGTTTTCAATCTTATTATTTTAAATATTTTTTCCCTGAAGATTTTACTTCAATAAACTAAAATTATTTTTCGTGCTGTGTTTGTACATCCTTTCTTAGCAATACTTTACACATCCCTTACAGAATAATGGTAAAGGCTAGTTGTAAATGTGTTTTCTAAAAGAGGGTGTACATTAATGTTTCAAGGCCTTTTTTTTTTTGCTATGGAATATTGCAATTTCAGGATTTTCTCTTCATTTATTTTATTTTTAGTTGAAACGATACCTGGCCAAGGGGTAGGTCGTGTTGTGAAACATAGTGATTCATGACTCGAAGTTGACGAAAATACAATAGGTGTGTTTATTGTGTCAGTTTTATCAGAAGATGAGAATGACAGTAACAGTTCATCAAATGGTTATTCGTTTGACGAATGTGATAGTAATCCTATTTCTAATAGAATATTATTACAATCTAAGCCTGTAAATAGTAAAGCAAGTGATGTAGACCTAAATGAACATGGTGTGAGCGACAGTGGTGGGTGTGTCGCGCCAGACGAAACACGTGGCTAAAAACAGCTGTTTGACTGGAATGGATTCGAACCCAGGACCATAAAAAATGTTCAACAATTTGAATATTATAAGTGTTTAGTGATAATGCCATCAAAAGTATTCAATAGGATAAATGTTTTAGTGATAGTGATAACAAATTTCAATGAAGACACCGTGATGAATTCGAACCTGGGATCTTTACAAGTGGAAGCAACACCGCCTAACTTTCAAATAAATGTATAATAGTGACTTTAAATTCAATTTAGCATGGCATGTAGACAGTTAATTGTACTTTATAAAGGTTTATATTATATAGTATGGCGTAGTACTTTAAATTTAAAAAACCTGGCACCCACAGCCCAGCTGGCAAAATGGAAACTCGGCGGTCAAAAGGTTAAGGGCACCAAATGGTGAAATATTGAAAAAATGACAAGAATTTGCATTTTTTAAATTTGCTTATTAATAACTATGACTTTAAGATCATTTTTCATGCAAAATGTTTTATTGTAGGAGAAAAATTGAGTCCGTGACATGTGGTCAGCATTACTACTCAACTTCAACACATGTTTTTTTTTCTGTTTCCATTTTTTTTATGTTTTCCAAAACTTCCCTTCCACCCTATGTCAGAGACTACCAAACTTTACAATCTTTCAGAAATAAATTGAAAATAAAATTATTAACAGAAACAACTCACTAATATAACTTCTTAAAAACTGATAATTTGTTTTATCATTATTTAATAAAAATAGTTTTAAGATTTGTAAATATATTTACCTACTGCCTTGCATAATAAGCATAGATTAACTCATCATAGTTTATTACTTTCTTTGAAATTTTTTTCTTTAATCAATTGAGTTGGTGTTTACTTGATGAAAATCCATATCTATTAATTAAATAAAAATAAAACGTAGTTTTATTTGATTTTCATATTTATTATATAATTCAGTGACAGCTGTTTCAGTACACTGTACCTTCTTCAGACATGTTAACAAATTATATTTATTATATAATTCAGTGACAGCTGTTTCGGTACACTGTACCTTCTTCAGACATGTTAACAAATAGTTAACAAATAGTTAACATGTCTGAAGAAGGTACAGTGTACCGAAACAGCTGTCACTGAATTATATAATAAATATGAAAATCGAATAAAACTACGTTTTATTTTTTTTCTTTCTTTTCTTTTTTATGTAT
This sequence comes from Diploptera punctata, assembly GCA_030220185.1. Classification (NCBI taxonomy): domain Eukaryota; kingdom Metazoa; phylum Arthropoda; class Insecta; order Blattodea; family Blaberidae; genus Diploptera; species Diploptera punctata. Next base: position 123,910 of record JASPKZ010009772.1, read on the forward strand.
AGTAGATTCGAGCTGTTATTCCTTTCTGTATTCATTCCATCATTAATTTAATTTTAATTGTATTTAATTTTATTGTATTATTAGACATTATTTTCATTATTGTTCAATTTGACAGATAATTGTTTAGTATAACTGTATTGTAATTTTTTGTATTTATATGTAACATATGTTTGTTCTGGTGAGTCGAAGAGAAGGCCACGTGGCCTTAACTCCACCAGGCTAAATAAATCTAAAAATCTATTTTAATACTATCAAAATTAAATTTTGTGGTTAGTTACCGCAATATATGCTAATTCAAAATTGCTATGAAGTTAAAAGTCTAATATACATGTGTCCTTTTAAATTTAGATGGAAATGCATGAGAGTGGATAAAAATATTTTTTTTTTCAAAAGATGAAAAATAAGCAATATCTTCACTTTATGATTTTTTTGCATAGAAAATGTGTTTAGTGGAATCACAAAGACTCCGAATCTCAAATTCCATGAGAGAATATTTTTAAAAATGCATTGTAAGGAGCATTTTTTAGAAAATATTGAAAAATATGTTTTCTTCTTCCTTCCAAGTATTAGGCCAAGGCCTGTTATGATCCTATAGAAAATTTTCCCTCCAGTGTTTCATAGGACGGCCCAGAGATCTTTGTCCTCTTGGTGTATAATTATAAACAGCTTTGGGGATCAGATTTGAACTCATTCTTTCAAGATGGTGTTTCCAATTTAGTTGGTACTGTTTAATATATTCCAAAATTTGCATAGTCTTCAATTCTTTTAAGATATCGGTGTTCTTTTTCCGATCCCATCTGGTGTAAACTGCTGTTCTGCGCATGAATCTCATTTCACAAGCCGTTATTCTGCTTTCATGTTGTCTTTTTAGTGTCCATGCTTAACTACCATAGGTCAACACTGGTCTAGCCGAAGTGTTATATAAATGTAATCTGGTGTTTTTTTTTGTACAAGGATTAAAAAAAAATTTAATTAGATTTTAAAAATTGTAATTCTGAAATTGTTCTACTTATAAACACCAAACTTCACAGAAACACTTCTATCAGCACATAATCCATACATAGTAATTCTGTCCGAGGGCAGGTCTTTCACTGCAATCATAGCATCTTCATACTATGCTTTGCAGCTTTACTAGGGAATTGTAGGTGTGGTAGCTTCCTGTTGCTTTCCACACCGGTGAAGGATGATGATAATGATAAGGATATTGATGATGATGGCCATATGATTTCGGGGACCGTTTGGGCCTTAAAGTTTTCCAGACATTTGTCTTACAGGTGAGGAAAAACCCCGATAAAAACCCCACCCAGAAAAACTGCCCTGACTGGGGAATGAACCTGGGCCCGCTGCGTGACAAGGCAGCATGCTACCTTGAGACCACAGCGGTGGACAGTGAGCACATAATGTAGGTGATACAATTTTCAAAATAATTAGATAAAAAATTGAAATTCATCATTCAGTCCTCTTAAAGTAAAATTCCTCGAATGTAATAGCTTCACTCCTTCAGAATTAGCACAAAATTAATTAAATTTAATATAATGAACGATTGAATTTCAGCATAAATGTTAAAGTGCGTCGGCTTGGGGGTGCATATGGCTCAAAAATTTCAAGAAGTGCAGTAGTGACTACTGCATGTGCTCTCGCAGCGCATCTCCTCAATAGACCTGTTCGATTCGTAATGAATCTGGAAACTAACATGGAAGCCTTGGGGAAGAGATACAGTGCGGCGATTGATTATGAAGTGAGTAAAACAACTGACATATTACGCAGGGTTTAATTAATTATACTGCAATAAAATCAGGTATTAGGTTGTTTGAGGTTTCTTACAAGGGAACTGTTAACAATTGCATGGCAAAACCAGCATTGAGAATTCTCCCAGAGAAGTATTGTGATATACCAAGGCCATGTCCAAAAAGATACCTGCCCCTTTTAACTGCAAGGCACTAAAATACTGAGCCGAATCTCTCATTTAAACTATAGGGAATAATACATCACCTGAACTGGTAGATTGGATAACTCTGATTACCTGTCGCTTTTAACTGCAAGGCACAGAAATCTAAGCTAGAATACAGCAATGACAATCAACTGTATGGAGTAGATGGACTTCCTGCTTGAATAAGAGCGGAGTGGTGTGAGGCAGAACATGGCGCTGATGACTGGTAGTTTAGTTATCAATTCTACTAATACAGGAGTTAGTTTACTTTCATTAAATGATAAAATGATAGATTTGGCTCAGGATTTTAATGCCTTGCAGTTAAAAACGGTAGATACATTTTTGGGCACGACCTTTGTACATCACAACACATCTCTGCAAGAAATTTCTAGGCACATTTTGGCATGCAACGGTTGACAGTTCCCTTGTTAGACTATTTAAGGTAGGAAATATATGATCTGTTTGTTCAAGTATCAGAGTTATATACTAATTCCGAGGTAAGTCCCAGTTGTACTGTAAACAAACTTGTATAATGTATTACTCTGCCGAATCCGTCTATTGGGGAAACCGTGGTATTATTTTTAACCATCATATGACTGAATCGTGTACAGAATTTGCAATGATAGAAACATTGTTCTTAGGCAACATCGTATTTTACGGGAAATGTGACTGAATACAAGATAAGATAGTACCAACAGTTGTGCCACGCTATCCTACCTTTTCTACAATATTGAGTTTGAAAGATTTGAGTAACAATCTCAACAATCCTTTGCCCGGGCCCATAGAAGGCAAAGATTAATCCACCTTTCCTTTGTAAATTACTTAACATTTAGTACTGAATGCTAAACAGTATTATAATTGTGGAAGCTAGAAGGAAAAAGGGGATTAATTTGGCTTGAGAAAGCTTTAGAATATATATCAATATGAAACATGACTAGCTACACAATTAGTAAACATATGTTAACTACACTGGTGTCCAAAAGTTAAGGATAATTAGTTCATTTGCCGACTTATTATAAAGCATTTGTCAGAATAATACAAAATTTGGTAAGGTATGTCACAGATAATTAGAAACATGGCACGAAAGAAACAATGGCATGAATACGTCATTCACTTGTCATTTTCACAACAAACGAAATCTGCATTTCAGAATTCGAACATAAAAGTTGAACAACAATGGTTCAAATGATTAGTATGGGGTGTGATTACCCCTGACAGCTACACAAGACTCACATCGACGTGGCATGCTAGTGATGAGGTTGTTCAGGAGTTCGATGCTCAGCAAATTCCACTCCTCATGAAGAGCAATGTGAAGGTCTTGAAGTGTCCTCGGAGGAGGCTGACGAGATGCAATTTGTCTCCCTAAGGCATCCCATGCATGCTCTATAGGATTCATATCCGGAGACCTCGCTGGCCACTCCATACGCTGGATATCTTCCTCCTGAAGAAACTCATCCACCAGTTGTGACCTGTGAGGTCGGGCATTGTCATCCATGAATATGAATTCTGGACCCACAGCTCCCCTGAAAAGTCTTACATGAGGTTCCAGGATCTCTTCTCTATACCGCTGAGCATTAACAGTGCCACCTGCGAAGATGTGAAGCTCTGTGCGTGCATTCATCATTATACCTCCCCATACCAGGAGACCACCGCCACCAAAATGGATGTCTTTCCATGATGTTCATGGGGTTGTAACGAGTTCCTTGCTCCCTCCAGATAGTCACGCGATGCGAATCACAGTTCAAGCTGAATCTGGACTCGTCTGTAAATAGCACGCTGCTCCACTGATTTAGAGTCCAGTCGCGATGTTCCTGACTCCACCGTAAACGTGCTCTCTTGTTATCAAGGGTGAGTGGGACGCACACTACAGGCCATCTAGCATACAGACTAGCAGCTCTGAGTCTTCTATAGACAGTTTGTCTGGATACTCTGATACCTGAGGCGGCCGCAAGTTCTGAACTCAGTTGTCTGGCAGACATTGTTCGGTTTCTTCTTGCAGTTAACGCAAGATATCGATCCTGCTGAGGATTTGTAACTCTTGGACGACCTCCCACTGGTCTTTGCCTAACGTCTCCGGTCTCTTGGAACCATCGCCATAACCTAGATATAACATTTTGTGGCACATTAAGTGCTATGGAGACCTCAGTTTGTGTCTGTCCTGTTTCTAGCCGCCCAATAATTCTACCCGAAGCAGAGGGTCCAGATGTTGTCTTTGTGCCATTTTACTGCAATCTGTTCTTACACTACATCTGATTATATCATAACTCTCTTTAAAAATGAAGATTTATGGAACAGGGCTTAACTGCAACAATGCAATTTTCATTTATAATTGATATTAATTTTTTCATTGTTGAAGAGAGATTATAATTTAGTATGTAAACTAAACTAAATGTACTGAGAAACGTTTTGTAATAATTTTTACTCCTTGCTCCTCTTTAAGCATTTTGATTTTCCGTTTTACAAATTATCCTAAACTTTTGGACACCAGTGTATAAAGGTAACGTTTAATGAGAATCATGAGTCAGATAATTGAAATACAAATAATATAACAAAAATTTATCTTCTTGACCATTGAAATAGAAGATATGAATGAAATAATATAAATTAACAAAAACTCGGTCATCAATAATTCAAAAAGTCAATAATAATAATAATATACATACATATATACACACACACACACACACACAATCCAGTCCAGCTGAGGGCTAGGGTTCACAGTCCTGGTTGCCCTACCCTGGCTTGTGGGACTGAAGAAACCAAACAGCTCCCTCGAGCTACAGTTGACCTGACCACGACGATCTCAGAGTTGATGATGACCCTGATACTAACTTGCACAGTTTATTTGAGGCTTTTGATGACGAGGGGAAGATGCGCAGTCACACGCAGTGCATAAAGAAGGAAGGGGGAGGTACGTAGGAGAGAGGACAATGAAGACAGGAATTTGGCACTGTTCTATAAGATAACTGTAGAGGGAAGACATGATGACATAGTTTTCACATACCGAAAAAGTGATTTCGGTACACAGTTAGGAACTACCTCCATTTGTTATTTATTTATGACAAAGAATGTATATGGGCCTACCTAATCAAACATTTATGCATTTTCCATGATGTCGTTAGGTATCATTTATTTACCGGTACAATTTCATTACGAGCAGAATTTATGCTCTATGCTGACTCACCTGTAAATTCTACTGTTATTCACCTCTTCCTCAATGGCTAATGTGGGACATTTTTCACTAAACTGTTTAAAAACATTCAAAATAATTTGTTTCTCTCCACTATTCAAATGCTTTCCTTCACAGATGCCACCATTTTGAAACAATTGAAATACCAACGTATTTTGCATTGTTCATAAGTAAGAATAAAACAAGCTTATTTAATCAATTAAAATTGTAATTATATATTTTAAGATCCTCCCATATAACTTATATACTCACGTGCTAGATAATATATATTTTTGTTATATTTATTCCTTTAGTACGAGTGTTAGAGACCGAACTACATTTTCATACATGCTTAACCCTGGAACCTGATGGTGGGGTCTTGGTGACCCCACAGATATTTCTATTCATCTGAATATTCGTAAAAATACAAGTATACTATCAACTAACCTGAAAAAAATTGTATTCTAGTACCTGGGTGTGATTGGAGTTTTCCCAGCATTTAGGTAATTCCGATCACTTTTTTAAAATATATTTTAAACCTGAAATACTGATAAATGCAGAAGTTACTGTCTCTGCGAACAAAATTCATAAGTAATTCTTTGCTGTGTTACATCCACTGTATTCTGCATGAACCTTCTGAACAAGAAGTGGACCTGTACCAAAATTTGCTGTTCCGGCCTACATCACAGCATGTATCTTTCATCAGGTGCCTTAATTGCATTGTTTAAACGTTAATTATTTATATACAGAATTTTAATGTTTACACATCTTTCTGTGCCTAAAGTTTTATTTTTCTTCTCCACTCGTCTCTCTCCATTCAATCCATGTCCTCCAGTCCTCTTGCTCTCATTCCAGTTCTTATTTCCTGCATCCACGAGTTTTGAGGTCTTCCTCTCCTCCTTCTTCCAGGTGGACACCATTCCAATGTTTTCGTGGGTAATCTTTCTTCTTGCATTCGTCGTACGTGCCCATACCAATTTAATTGCTTATACTGTATATAATCTACTATTGAATAACCAATATTCATTTTTTCTCTTATGACAGTATTTATTATTTTGTCTAATTTTGAACATCTTGCTGCTCTCCTCAAGAAATCCATTTCCATCGACATAAGATTTTGTTCTAAATTTTTGTTGAATTTCTAAACTTCAGCTGCATATGTGACAGTACTTCTCACTATTGAACAATATATTTGTAACTTGTTTTTCCTGGTTATATGTCTGTTCCATAAGACTCCATTCATCATTGCTGTTATTGCTCTACCTTTATTTATTCTGTTATTAATAATAAAGATAAAACAATGCTGAGTCACTTCTAGCACTTCTTCTCCACTCGTCGCTCTCCATCCAATCCATGTCCTCCAGTCCTCTTCCTCTCATTCCAGTTCTTATTTCCTGCAGTCACGAGTTTCGAGGTCTTCCTCTCCTCCTTCTTCCAGGTGGACACCATTCCAATGTTATCCTGGGTAATCTTTCTTCTTGCATACGTCGTACATGCCCATACCAATTTAATTGCTTATACCGTATATAATCTACTATTGAATAACCAATATTCATTTTTTCTCTTATGACAGTATTTATTATTTTGTCTAATTTTGAACATCTTGCTGCTCTCCTCAAGAAATCCATTTCCATCGACATAAGATTTTGTTCTAAATTTTTGTTGAATTTCTAAACTTCAGCTGCATATGTGACAGTACTTCTCACTATTGAACAATATATTTGTAACTTGTTTTTCCTGGTTATATGTCTGTTCCATGAGACTCCATTCATCATTGCTGTTATTGCTCTACCTTTATTTATTCTGTTCTTAATAATAAAGATAAAACAATGCTGAGTCACTTCTAGCACTTCTTCTCCACTCGTCGCTCTCCATCCAATCCATGTCCTCCAGTCCTCTTCCTCTCATTCCAGTTCTTATTTCCTGCATTCACGAGTTTCGAGGTCTTCCTCTCCTCCTTCTTCCAGGTGGACACCATTCCAATGTTATCCTGGGTAATCTTTCTTCTTGCATACGTCGTACATGCCCATACCAATTTAATTGCTTATACTGTAGGTAATCCCAATTATTATTTATTGGAATTACCCCAATATGTCATGTTGGAAATAATTTGGCATCATTTCGTACTGGAGTTATGTTAAAACTGTAAGTAATTATTTCATATTAATATTCACTCTGTTTTCACAATCTGAAAATTTATACAATTAATTGATAAATTTACCTTACTAACCTGACACAAATCAGCTTAGCTGCCTTAATAATAAAATAAGAAATGCACACAATGTGCAAAGAAGATTGTTTTTAGTCACTGCAGAGTTTCAACAACGATTCTGATCTCATCCTACAATTTAACACATAATATTTCTCACACTGTTTGCCACATCTTGAACACATGCAGTCTGGGCCGGGCTCGTGGAATCTCTGTTTGCTGCACAGCGAGTCTGGTCACTGTGTGGCACAATTGATATCCTCCCTGAGTCTATTCACGGTTTGTCATGGCGTCAGTAATATAGAATTCTTCGCATATTATGCGTTTCCTTTCGTGGAGTTCTTGCAGGAGGTCCTGGTAAGCTGGTGTCACTGGTAGTAGGAACTTTAGCCTCAGCTCTTCTATGCAGAATGGTTCTCTGGAGAGTTCATAAACAAGTCATGAGGGTGTGTATCTGGAGAGACAGAGCACCCTTTTTAGGTATGTGGCTTTTAAAATTAAAATATAAAATTATGGAATATTCACCTGAAAGGTTCGTCTCCACAACTTGATTAATTATTTAACTGTTTAACACCAGTTTTGAATCCTACCGATGATGGGTCCCAAAACTGTTACAATTAAATAATTAATCAAGTTGAGGAGACGGACCTTTCAGGTGAATATTCCATAATTTTATATTTTAATTTTGAATAATACCTCAACGGAACACATCATGAATCTTATAAAAGTTGATGTGGCTTCTAGTTTATCTAATTTTTCTAGGTTCGGTTTCTTTAAATGGACCCATATATTCTCTAACCCATATGTTGCAACGGGATCAACTTTAAGAAACTTAATAGAAAAGCATACGAAACACAAAATGTCCACATTGCAGAGGCGCTCAATTAGCATTAACATTGTACAAAATGCTTGAAATTCTTTGCAGAAGATGCCAAAAATATGCAGAACCCGATTATAATGGTGGTTTCTGAATAAAAACGTGATCGGAATTACCTACATGATTGGAAATTGTCCCACTTTACCTCTACAGTATTTGTGTAATATTTAAAAGCAATGTTATAATGTTATCAGGCTGGAACAGATAAGAACGGTAAACTGGTTTACTTGAAAGGAAATTTCTATGAAGATTCTGGATATATGTGGAATGAAGAAGTTATTCCTCTGACTACAATGCACATGCCTAGCTGCTACAACACAAGCACGTGGGACATCAAAGGCTATGCAGTGCGAACAGATATTGCGTCAAACTCATACTGCAGAGCACCAAGTAAGTCTTATTCGACTTCATCATAAGTAATGTCACGAGTGATTTCCAAATTATCGATAAATTCACGACTCACGAAGTGAGGAGTGAATTTATCTAGAGAATTTGGAAATCAAGAGTGGCATTTGTTAGGACTATTTAACGAATAAAATTAAGCTGTTTACTCACAAATCATTATTTAACTATAGTTATTTTAAAATATTTATATATTTAATGTAAACGGCGATGTTTGAAAACAAATGAGAAATGATTGGTATGCTTCATTTGCTTCTTTTGTCCATCCATATTATAAGAATGTACTCTAGTGGAGAAAAAATGAAATACATCAAACTGTATATTAATTCATTTCTGATGTCCTATGATGTAAATATGACAATACTTTTCTGGAATGTTATTACCTGGGAAAAAATACATTTAAGAAAGTACAAACAGTGGTTTCTTTTTTTGGTGGTATAATCAATTGCTACAAATGTTTTTATATTAACTCCCGCATGCGCTACGTGTTGACATTCATGCACCATATATACAATCTGGTAGCTGTATTTCTTAGAGAGTCAGTCTCTGCAAAATAATGCTATGACCTATTCAGAATGTTAGAAAGGAGGTGATTTCTTTATTATGATAAACTTTAGTTGGTAAATTCTAGGCGAAATACGATTGTGATTGGGAGTAAATAAAAAAATCATTGAAATGTGATTGGTCATTGACTCCCATTTGGGGCACGAGTTAAATAGTCTACTTAATTTACTTTATCTATTTATTCTACTTCTACTTTTTCTTCTACAGAATGTTTCCATTTTCCATATGGGCCATCTGACTTAACAATGGAAGTGTCAACCATCGCCTATCGAAACCTACCTTGAACTTTATCCCAATAGAAGCGTTGTTGTGTGTCAAGGCCGTGTCCAAAAAATCTGCCGTTTTTAACTGCAAAACACAGAAATCGAAGCCAGAATCCAGCATTGTAACCCACTATGCAGAGCCGATAAACTCCCTGAATGAATAAGAGCAGAGTCAAGTGAGGCAGGACTAGGCAAGGACGGCAGGTAGTGAGGGTTATCCAATCTACCAATTCAGGTGTTGTGTCGCTTCCCTATAATTGAAATGAGAGATTTGGCACAGTATTTTAGTGCCTTTGCATTACAACGGTTCTCTGGAAGAAATTTCATGGTAGGTTTTGGCATGTAATGGTTGACATTTCCCTTCTAAGATGCAAATCTTATGAATCGGCTGATACAAAAAGTGGAGACAGTGTGTATGACTCAATTCATTGACGAATGTGCATTAGTGGGTTGCGGAAACAGTGATTCCGATCAAGCTGCACTGCTGCACCGCTTCAAGAGCAGTTGAAGGAAATTTAATTGTGTTTCTCAAAAAGGTTATAATTTCAAGCTTAGGGAGATTAATTTTGAGAATTTGCCCATAAATTTAATAATAATAAGTAAAGGTGCACTCAAATGAGCACATCTGTAGTTTATGTTCTTTCTTTTATGAGTTCATTTAACCTCACTGTCCTTTTTTCACATATGTTAAAATGGTAGATTTCACACTTTTGTTCACATAGTTTGCACACACACTTTCATCTGGCTGATGATATTTCACGTTTTTGCACATCTTGTGATGGAATCCATGAATCGCCAGTCCTACTATTGCATGTCTTTGAGTTTGGTTGAATCTGGTCAATTCTCTATTTACCATGGCGTCTGTTGCAAAGAAGCTGCTGTCGATTTCTCTTTCCTTCTGTCTCCTTCTTTCTATTACTCCATTGTATGGTTCTGTGGCAGGTAGCAGCATCTTGTGTCTCAAGTCTTCTACGAAGAAGGTTTCTCTGGTCAGCATGTAGATCATCCTACTTGGTGTATATTTGCTGGCTCCTATTGCCCTCTTTAGGTATCTTGTTTTCACATTCTCCAGCCTTTCCAAATCTCTGGTTGTAAGTTTATCCCATATAAATTCTATACCATATGTTGGTGTTTCGAACAATCTCATGGCTGTTTCCAGTGATAGAGTTGTGATGTTCTTATTGCTCTTATGGCGTTTGCAGCTCTTTCCTGTATGTGTTCTGCCCATAAATTTAGAATTCAGAGTAAATTTGGGAGGTATTTGTTGTCAACAGCACGTGGTGATCCTAGGCAGTCACCCATCCAAGTACTGACCACATGCAATGTTGCTTGTGGTGTTCCAAAGCAGTCACCCATCCAAGTACTAACCACGGCTGATGACAATGAATCTACTGGTGGAGCAAGTAAGTGTAAGGAAATGGGTGAGTTAGTACACCAGATTAGTATTCCCATGTGTGTTAGCAGGTTTTAGTGATACGTTGGCTACTCTGCCTGAAAAATAACTAATACATATTTTATAATGTACACCTAAATGTGGTGATTTGAAGTTATTTTAAGCTCAAACTTCTCACTCCAATTTAAGGCATTTCTCACATTTTTAAAAACAAATCAACATAAAGTTTCTCTCGGGTAAATATTCACTTACTGCAACAATAAATTGTATTTAATATTTAATTTTAGGAAGTTATATTTTGAGGTTATTTTAATTATATTATTTTTGGTCTGGACATCTTACCTCAATGTTAATGTTGATTTGTTCAAATCAACATTAACATTGAGGTAAGATGTCCAGACCAAAAATAATATAAATAAATTGTATTTTAATTTTGTTCAGTTGTTTCTTGACTCACCTCATACTTCTTAAATCCCTCGCAGATCCGGATTTCTTCACTGCATTTGTGACATTCTCAATGCTGTATCACTTTCACAACTGACGTCCAATGGTCTCCTCTCCTGCAGACTGACCTCCGCGCCATCTGATGGCTGACTGACGAACTTTCAAATCAATCCCCTCTCCTTATCACCGGGTATTTCAAAATTCATAGTTATGTTTTTATTCTTGCATATGTAAACTTTTTCCCAAATTGTGAGTTCCTTCGGTTTTTGTAATTGTTTAAGTAATTTTGTTTTGGTTTCTATTCTATGTTTTTCTGACCAGGCATGTGCAGCTATTGCAGATTTTTCTGTTTCTCCATTTTTAACATTTCTGAGGTGTTCCTTTAATCCTGTATTTAAATTCCTTTTTGTTTTTCCTATCTATATCTTTTCACACAATTTTTACAATTAATTTGATACTTTCCCGATTTTTTGCAGTCTTCAATCTTTTCATTTTTATGGTTTTTATTAAATTACCTAAACTGTAATCGTTTTTTGGTGCTAATTTAATGTTGGATTTGTTGAAGATTTTTTAAACTTGTCAAATACTAAAGGGTTGTATGTAAATTTCTTGCATTTTTTACCAATTTCTTTATCTGTGTGAAGAGTATTTTCATTAATCATTTTTTGTTCCTTGAATTTATTTATTTTCTTGTGTATCATCTTTTCTTGAAATCCATTGTCCTTTGCAATTTTTATGGTGTGTTTTTTCTCTTTATTGTAATTTTCTTTGCTCATTGGAACGTTTGCAAGTCTGTGTGTTAAACTATTAAATATGCCTGTTTGTGTGAAAACTGGTTATATCCTGTAGCTTTTAAATAATTATGAATGTGAGTTTCTATTCTGTAGATTCCAAATTCTATTTTCTTTTTTTCTTTATTCCTGTCACAAATATAGTGAAGAAATCCGGATCCGCAATGGAGTTAAGAAGCATGAGGTGAGTCAAGAAACAACTCAACAAAATTAAAATAAACCTCATAATGTTATTTCGTACCTACATAACTTAATAAATTGTATGTTTTTCAATTTTTGATTTGAATTTATGTAGGTGGCATGGTGACATAAAATCCTCCTCCTCCAAATAACTTTCCAAATTAGTTTCGGGATCACTTAAAGGATCCCAAATTTGGAGCTTTATAACAACTTTTGCTTTCAAAATTAATATTGCTTTGCAGTCAAAAATCCATGCAAAAATAAACATATGAAGATATAAACAATATGTTAATCTTGATCAGATTTTCATATGCCCAGTTCATCTTGAAAGATCCGTTATCTTATTTTTCTGTTTTTCAAATTTATTTTTCTATTTTGTTTAGTTGTTTCTTGACTCGTCTCATACTTCTTAACTCCATTGCATATCTAGATTTTGTCACTGTATTTGTGACATTCTCAATGCTGTTCACATTCACAACTGACGTCCAATGATTGAAACAACTAAACAAATATTGTTTATTTTTTATTTCACTCACCTCATAATTCATAACTCCTAGCATACCCAGGGTTTCGTCACATCTTTTGTGACATTCTCAATGCTGTGTCATGTTCACAACTGACGTCCGGCTGCCTTCTATCCTGCAGACTGACCTCCGCGCCATCTGATGGCTGACCGACGAACTTCCAAATCAGTCCTCTCTCCTTATAACCGGGTATTTCAAAATTCATAGTTGTATTTTCATTCTTGCATATGTAAATTAAACCTCATAGTGTTATTTCCTACCTACATTCTTTTTCTATACTTGATTTTTTCAGGTTCTACTGAAGGAATTGCATTCATTGAGACTATAATGGAACACATTGCCAAGGAAATTAAAAAAGATCCAATACAAGTAAGAATTAATAATTTTAACCCTGAAAATACAACCATTGGCAAGTTGATACAAGATATGATAGTGACTTCGGATTTTGATGCAAGGAAGCAGAGTGTGGAAGATTTCAACAAAGTAAGCTCAAATTATAAAAAAATAAAGTAGTGTGAGTTATAGAGACCGATTTAAAGGGGATTACTTTTCTATGTTTTACCAAAGAATACAATATAATCTATATACAAATTTGAAATGATTGCTTAAAATAATGAAGATTATATGATTTAACTTTTTAATCTAGTGTGTTTCCTTTTTGAGCCACATTGGCCTCTAGTATACTTTTTGACATTATTTGACATAACTATCGATAATTTATTATGTTTTATCATCATCAGTCAACACAAAAACCCTGGATGGGTCAAGGATTCCTTCAGAATTTTTCTCCAGGCTTCACTATCTGTGGCAACCGTCCACCAATTATTCTGGAGTTTTAAGGATTTGACATCCTGCAGTACTTCATCCGTCAATCTCAAATTCGGTCTTCCAGCTCTCTGTCTTCCTTTTGGCATACCATCTATAATTCTTTTACTTCATTTTTGGTCATCCTCTGTGTATGTCCTGCTCATCTTAATCTCTCTACTCTAATATCTGTAAATATATCTGATTATTTATAAACTCATATAATTCCCGTGCCATAGCTGAGCGGTTAAGGTAGGAAGCCTTGGCGCAGAGCTACGGGACTTGCACTGGTTCGAGTCTCCATGGGGGAAGAAATTTTCTCATGGTATTTCGGCCAGTATGGGACCGGTGCCCACCCAGCATCGTGAGGCAATTGGTTAGCTACAATAAGTAGCGGCTCCAGGTTGAGGAACCAGCCATAACGACTGGGGGACTCGACATGCTAACCACATGTCACCCCTACACTGGCTGTTGATCATCTACCTCTGTGATTGACACATGTGGATGTGAAGGGCCAGCAGCCGGCTGGTAAAAGGGCAACCACTGAAAAGTGGAAAGACCCTCAATTGGAATATAATTCCCTGTTATATCTCCTTTGCCACTCTCCAATTTTTTTAATAGGTCCATATATCTGTCTGAATATCTTTCTTTCAGGAATTGTTTTGTTATAGAAACCATAAAGTGACAAAATTAAACAATGCATATAGGAAGTTTAAACATTGAAAGAACTAGTGAAGTGCAGTGATTTGTATTTCAGAGGAAAAACCAAGTTTTCATCTTTGGTTTCTGTTGATGTAAGGTGCTTTGCAATATGATACAATCACCACATTTTTCGAGACTGTTAAAAAGATGGCAGAATGGTATGGTAACAACTTATCTTAGGCTCTATGGAGGAAATAATGTGTGCACAAAAAATATATATAAACAAAGACACATCCTACTCTCTGATAATACAAGTTCAATTGTCTGTTGCAAATTCATACAACCACCAGTTCCATGTTAACAAACACAAGTAACATTTCTCTTACTCCAGTTACTTCTGGTAATAGTGTAGCAGAATAAAAATAATTGCACGGTGGACTTCTCAATTAGTTTAAATTGTTTGAGGCAGTGGGACGAAAACCAAGATTGCCATATGTGGAGAAAGGCCAAATATTCGCTTATAAGGAGGAAATATTGTTATCTAGAGAATTAGCATGAAGAATTGATAGATCCCTTTGGGTAGCAAACAGTATTTTGAAGCATGGACCGGAATATGGTAAAAAAATTCTCATGACAGACCACATATACATACACTGTGAAAGGAAGTTGTTAAGAATCCCACCTAAGACCACCTCGGCCGTGTTTGTGGGATAGTTATTTGTTGAAGATTTAAATAGAGAATAGTGAATATAACACATTGGGCTGGAAGTAAACATCAATAACACTTGTAATATGTGGTCATATGTAGAAATAAAGTATATAATGGAAATGGACAGCTAATGACAAATGAGGGAACTTTTGAAGAAGAGGCTGAATTCAAATACCTGGGAACAATAATTACAAATAGGAAAGAGATGCAGAAAGGAATTAAAAAAGGCTAATTTCTGGAAATTAATGCTATTATGTATTACAGGAACACTTTTCGTTTAATTTCCCTAAAAAAAATATTGAACTGAAAATATATAAAACTGTTATTCTCCCGGATATATTATTTGAATACAAAATATGGACTCTTACTTTATGGGAGTAGAACAGACTGTGAGTATTTAAGAGTAAAGTTCTTGAGAACATTTTTGGACTGAGGAGAGATGAACAGACAGGCAAATGGAGAAGACTACATTACAGTGAGCTGCATGAACTTTATAGGAAACCAGACATAATACCAAGTCCCGCACCGAAGCCAAGTGGTTAAGGCAGGAAGCCTTTGTGCAGAGCTATGGGACTTGCGCTAGTTCGAGTGTCCTTGGGGAAGACATTTTCTCATGGTATTTCAGCCAGTATGGGACCGGTGCCCACTCAGCATCATGAGGCATTTGGGTAGCTACAAAAGTAGCAGCTCCAAGTTGAGAAAACCAGTTATAATGGCTGGGGGACACGACATGCTGACCACATGTCACCCCTACACTGGCTGATGATTGTCTACCTCTGTGATTGACACATGTAGATGTGCGACCAGCAGTCGGCTGGTAGGCTTAGGGCCTTCTAGGCCTGTCGCGCCAGGAGCTTTTTAGATATAACAACAGTTAATTCTCACATACTGTGATGGGCAGGACATATGGCACAATTGGGGAATGAAAGAGGGTCAAGGAAGCTTGTTGTAGGAAAACCAGAGGGAAAGCGCCCTAGACCAAGGATGAGGTGGAGAATAACATTAACCATGATTTGAGGGAACTGGATTATGCAGGGGATGGTTGGAAAATATTAGCTCAGGTTAGAGGTGCATGGAAAATTTATCTCCACGTGGCCACGAACCCATGGGCTCAATAGTTCCAACTAGTAGTTAATTAGTTAGAATATTGCACATTTATTTTAAGATCTTAAAATCACTGTCACAGAGATTATGACGTCCATTCTCAGGGGAACATTTCATATATACATAACGACTCTTCTTTACTTTTGATACCACAGCACAGGACATGTCTACCGTATACTCTGAATCTTACACAATATCTATGACTAGAGCATGGAACTCACTTCCCAATCATGTCAGGGACTGTCAATCACTATCATTATTTAAATCCAAATTATCTGACATCTTAAGTTTTGACACAATGAAAATATAAACTGCATAACAACTATATACAGCATTCCATTAATAATCATCTAGGAAGCTACTTACTTTATTTTATATCATTTTAATTTTATTATATTCTATGTTTTTGTTAGTATTAGCTAGTATTAGACCGCATCATCATTGTATTTTGTTTAGTCTGTATTTCAATAATATCTTAAAATTGTAAGATGTATGTAATTTTTGTATAATTCTACTATTCGCTGCTTGAGTGGAAGAGAAGGCCTTATGGCCTTAACTTTGCTAGCTAAAATAAAACATTTTTATTATTATTATTATTATTATTATTATTATTATTATTATTATTATTATTATTATAATGGGATGCATAAGCCATAGATTTTGTCATTTATAAAATACAGTATTTTTTTTCCTCTTAAATATGAGGTTTATTTGTTTGTGCATGTTGAATTTTAGGAACAACGCTGGAAGAAGAGAGGTATTGCACTGGTACCAATGACTTACGAATTTCCGATGTGGGGTAATTTTTCTGCAATTGTCTCAATATATGCACAAGATGGCACTGTAGCAGTGAGTCATGGTGGAATAGAAATGGGGCAAGGATTAAACACTAAGGTAAAATCTATGTTAATGTAAATGCATGCTCAAAATCCTCTTTTCTTCAGGCTTCACATTCTTTATGTACCATAAATCTACAACACAGGCCCACAGGGTTACTTCTCTTCCACAGGAAGCCATGTTCAAGTATTTCATGTTCTGAAAACCTATAAACCCCAGCCAGGTTTCAACCTATGAGCTTTCAATCTGGAGGCATGAAGAATGATTGGAATACACATGTATCCTCTAATTTGTAGAGTATATACAGGATAGAGCTCAATTCTGGAAATGCGTGCTATTATGCATTGCAAAGACTCTTGATGTCCCAACTCCTTTCAAAAAACGTTAAACTGAAAATATATAAAACTATTATTCTACCAATTATATTATATGGATGCGAAACATGGACTCTTACTTTAAGAGAGGAAAGGAGATTACGAGTATTTGAGAATAAAGTACTTAGGAAAATCTTTGGACCAAAGAGAGATGAACAGACAGGTGAATGGAGAAGACTACCTAACAATGAACTACATGGTCTTTATAGGAAGCCAGATATAATAAGAACAGTTAAGTCTCATAGACTGCGATGGGCAGGACATGTTGCATGTTTGGGGAATGAAAGGCTTGCATGGAAGCTTCTTGTAGGAAAGCCAGATGGAAAATGCCCAGTTGGTAGACCAAGAATGAGGTGGGAGAATAACATTAACTATGATTTGAGGGAAGTGGATTATACAGGGAATGATTGGAAAGCATTAGCTCAGGATAGGGATGTATGGAGAGCTTATGTCCGCATGGCCATGAACCTACGGGTTCGATAGAGCCAGTGAGTAAGTAAGTATATACAGGATAGAGATGTATGGAGAGCTTATGTCTGTGCAGCTAAAATCTTTCAGGTTTGGTAGTGCCAATAAGTTAGTTTATTACAGTAAATTTTAAAATAAATTCAGTTCACCTCACCTCATATCCCATCTTCTAATTAGACCGGTTTCAAAACCTAGGCAGTTTCATCCTCAGTAATTCATGATCTATGTTCTGTCGTCCAGGGCACTGCTTCTCACTCCATGTGTTGGTGGACCGATGAACCTATGAATGAAGTCAATTTCCCTGTTCATTAATTTATTTTTGAAAGTGGACTTTTATTTCCCAAACCGTGTGAAATAACACACATTAAAAAAAAAAACAAGAAAGAACCGTGTGAAAAATTCCACATAAAAAAAAGAAAAGAAAATTGAATGAATTTTGAAATTCTTGGGGAACTTGATTTACTATTGAGAAACACTAAGAAATTAGGAATGGAAGTAAATATCAATAAAACTAAATACATGGTCGCATGTAGAAATACATTATATAATGGAAATGGACAGCTAATGACAAATGAGGGAAATTTTGAGGAAGTAGCTGAATTCAAATACCCAGGAACAAAAATCACAAATAGGAATGAGATGCACAAAGAAATTAACACATAGGCTCAATTCCTGGAAATGTGTGCTATTATGCATTGCAGAGACTCTTGATGTCCCAACTCCTTTCAAAAAACATTAAACTGAAAATATATAAACTATTATTCTACCAGTTATACTATATGGGTGCGAAACATGGACTCTTACTTTAAGGGAGAAAAGGAAGATTACAAGTATTTGAGATAAAGTACTTAGGAAAATTTTTGGACGCAAAGAGAGATGAACAAACAGGTGAATGGAGAAGACTACTTAACAATGCAACTACATGGTCTTTTATAGGAAGCCAGATATAATAAGAACAGTTAAGTCTCGTAGACTGCGATGGGCAGGACATATAGCACATATAGAGAATGAAAGACTTGCATGGAAGCTTCTTGTAGGAAAGCCAGAGGAAAAACGCCCAGTTGGTAGACCAAGGATGAGGTGGGGGAATAACATTAACTATGATTTGAGGGAAGTAGATTATACAGGGAATGATTATTGGAAAGCATTAGCTCAGGATAGGGATGTGTGGAGAGCTTATGTCTGCGTGGCATGAACCTACGGGTTCGATAGTGCCAGTGAGTAAGTAAGTAAGTAAGATGATTTGGAGGTTTCTCTGTCCCCCAATAGATGGGGTAAGAAGCAGTGCTCCTGGACGACAGAACATCAGTCGTGAAACTACTGATGACGAAACCACCTATATTTCGAAACCAGTCTAATTAGAAGATGGGATATGAGGTTAAGCGAATATGATTTGTTTTATATTTTAAATAATGCCTCATAGTGATATTTCCTATAATAATTCAATTATATTACAGTATTACATTATTTTATAATAATTACTTTCCAACATTTTCTCCTTAATCTCCTAGCAGGAGCAAGGGGCACCCACAACTAACTGATCCTACTCTTTGGTATCTTCTTTACTTCTTTCCAATTCAGTCATATCCTTCCAATTTCATCCTGTACATTTATTCTCCAGGCTTGTTTTGGAATTCCTCTTCCCATTTTCCCTTGAGGATCCCATTCTAATACTGCCTTTTAAACTACTTCATCAACTTTCTGTAATATTCGTAATATCCAGTTCCATTTTTTTGCTTATTATTGTTTGTATTTAATATATTTTCATTTGGTCGCATCATTATATTGGGGTTGATACATTGTTATTTTTAGGGGGGCCAAAAGTCGTGGCACACACATTGTGTATATTACCACTGAGTAGTGTGTGAAGTGTGAAGCCGAGCAACCACGCTGAACAGGCTCCTGAATGGGAATGGTGACTGGATGGCAGCCGATTTACAAGTGCAGTTTGGGTCTTATGTAAGTGTTCAACACCCAGATATAAGATAATTTTGTATTTTTGGTGACTGTCATGTGGATTTTTTCGAAGAAATGTCCCCTCTCTCTTTTATAAACCTCATCTCTCTTTCATGGCTTCCTCACTTCGTCACTGCCTCCTCTCCTATGTCGCTGCCTTCACTCTCTCTATCGTTTGCCACCACTCTTCTTTATCGTTGCCACCTGTCTCTTTCCATCGCTGCCAACCTGTCTCCTTCCATCGCTGCCATCGGTCTCTCTTTGTCGCTGCCACCACTCTCTCTCTTGTCGCTACCACCAACTCTCTTCCTGGTGGTGCCACCCGCCCTCTCTCTGTCACTGCCACCTGTCTCCCTCTGTCACTGCAACTTGTCCCTCCCTCTGTCGGCTGCCGGCCGGGGGGTGTCTCCCTCTGTTGCTGCCACCCGTCTCCCTCTGTCGCTGCCACCCATCTCCCTCTTCACTGGCCACCCATCTCTCTCTGTCGCTGCCACCCATCACGCTCGTTTTGTCGGACCTGGCCGGTTCTTTCTGTCGCTGCCACCCATCTCCATCTGTCGCTGCCAACCTGGTCTCCCTCTCTGGTCGCTGGCCCCCGTCTCCCTCTCTGTCCGCTGCCATTCGTCTCCCTCCTCTGTCGCTGCCCCTCCCGTCTCACTCTCTGTCGCTGCCCACCCCCGTCTCCCTTTCTGCGCTGCCACCCGTCTCACTCTCTGTCGCGGCCCAACCCATCTCCCTCTCTGGGGGTCGCCTGCCACCCATCTCCCTTCTGTCGCTGCCACCCATCTCCCTCTCTGTCGCTGCCACCCGTCTCCCTCTCTGTCGCTGCCACCCATCTCCCTCTCTGTCGCTGCCACCCGTCTCCCTCTCTGTCGCTGCCACCCGTCTCCCTCTCTGTCCGCTGCCATTCGTCTCCCTCCTCTGTCGCTGCCTCCCGTCTCCCTCTCTGTCGCTGCCTCCCGTCTCCCTCTCTGTCGCTGCCTCCCGTCTCCCTCTCCGGTCTCGGCCTCACTCTCCCTTCTGTCGCTGCCTCCTTCCCGTCTCCCTCTCTGTCGCTGCCTCCCGTCTCCCTCTCTGTCGCTGCCCACCCTTCTCCCTCTCTGTCGCTGCCACCCATCTCCCTCTCTGTCGGCTGCCACCCGTCTCCCTCTCTGGTCGCTGGCCCCCGTCTCCCTCTCTCGCTGCCTCCCGTCTCCCTCTCTGTCGCCTGCCTCCGTTCTCCCTCTCTGTCGCTG
>JASPKZ010009773.1:0-54199 GCA_030220185.1 Diploptera punctata
AAAATTATACCTCGACCGGGGACTGAACGGGGACCCCTTGGTTTTAGTCCAAGTGCTCTACCATTTGAGGCATACTGCTTTAAATATTGATTTATCCATCATTGAGATGTATGAAATTAATTAATAAAAACATCGAAAGAGAAGAATGTTTATATAACTTTCACAGGAAAAAAAAAAACCTTACGCGTTTAATTAAGAATGAAATTAAAGTTTTGCTACCTACTCATATCCTTTTTCTTCCTAGACTGCAGTGACGGAGATTATCTCATCATCAGTAACCTCTCGTTCGACTGGTGTGTTAGTAGTTTTCTGCAAGAAACGCTAAATTCTATCGATGCGGGGCGGAATACTGATCATGGGAGAGAAGCGTCCGAAAAAACTGCCAGAGCCTAGAACAAAAAGATATGAGGAGAGGTAGCCCTCTCGACCCAGTGTTATGTCGTGTATCAGGCCAGGAAACGATTATAACACCGATCGACGAAGAGCTACTGTGATGGAGATAAGCTCCGAAACTGCAGTCTAGAAGAAAAAAGGATATATGAGGTTGAGGTATAAAAACATTATTTAATTAGAAAAATGTACTTAAAGCGGGATTTGAATCCATAAAACCAATACTTTCTGAATAAAGAAAGAAAATTGTGCAAGTTGATGAATGTTCAACAGGCAAGCCTAGCAATTAGATTTAAAAAAAATGGTTCAATCTGGTTGAGTAGACTTTTTTCTTTTACTTTCATTTCTTTCATTCCATCTTCCTGCATCCATAATTTCAATGTGTGCCTTTCATTTTTATTTTTCTTCCCCGTCGGAAAAACTCCAACTCTTTGTGGTTGGTGTATCATAGTTGACACCTTCAGCGCTTCAGCACTTTTATTTTCATTCCAATTCCAGTCTTTAAATACAGCATCTTAATGAAGGGCAAAAACTTGTTGGACAAGAATCATTATACCTTGCATCAACCTCCTAAATGCTCCTCAATGTATTTTTTTAATTCATGAAAATGTATTTTATGCTCCTAAGAACCATTAAACGTTTAATAAAACATAATTCACAATCTTAATTCTGACTACTAATATTGACATCCATTTTTGTACCATACAAAAAAAAGAGTACTCCCTAGAATCAATAAGGCGCTAAATGAATATATAAATATATTTTGTTAACTTTTCTTCGGGATGCAGGAGGTATGCAGAATTTTCAGAATTCAAGTACATTAATTTCCAGATTGTGAGGAATCTTAGATGAATTCCTAGACAGGTACTTGTGCTCTTTTGTTTGAATTCAAATTACGAGGATATTTTGAATTAACGTTGTTACGGAGGATAGTGTGAATTATATTATTGATAAAAATTCTTATCTAAAAATGTATCCTTTTTATTTTATGTATCTTGAAATTTATTGGAGCTTTCAACATTATTTGCCAAAATCCAATTTTTCATAATTGAACATCCTGCCATGAATTATTACCTGAAATCATGTTCTTGGTGATACATGCACAGAACAATCTAATTATTTTCTTATATTTATTGCTCTCTGATTTCCTGGCATGAATGGATTTACTTTAATCCCACGCTTTTTGGCACCAGCGTTTTTGTTAACTGAAAATTATCTTATTGATACTATTCTCAGTGAATTTTTTATTTTTTGTTCGTTACTTCTACTACCCATTCAACAGACATGCAGGTTGACATGGACTTAATTGTCTTTGAGTGTCTTATTCATCTCAGTTACCTTGAAAGCTATTGATTGATATAACATGGTCCTTTCAAAATTTTCACTTGAAATCTAAGACCCATATTCGAAGGCTTAGATTTCATGTGGATATACTATGAGTTTCATATTACAAGATGTGAAAGTTGACATAATCCGATGGGGATCATGCCTTACTGCGTAGCTATGAACAGAAACATTCCCGCATCCATCAAAACAAAAGTATAGTCTATTTGTTATATTTTAGAATTGTGATGGAATTAACAGAACTTACAGTAGTGATGGGTACGCTAGTGTCTAAAGACAGGTCAATGCTGCTATTCGTATATGGAGTGACCATTGTGACACAACTCCCAAATTTTAATTCAACATCCATTTTGCTATGACTAATTAAAATAAAGTTCAACATGTGGAACTTGCATAAACTCAAACATTCGTCATCAAACTGACTTTATGGTCCGAATTTCATTTTTTATGGAATACTCATTCTTTTGTATTAAATTGTATATATCCTTTTCATGTTAGAAAACAAACTGATGGGTACATGTTCACATGACTTTCCGCCGGAGTTCTATGATGACTTAAGAAGATTTCGGCTTAGGCCGTGTTCGTGAGCTTGTAGTTCCCCACGTTTCGCCAGAGACTGCGTCTGGCATCCTCAGGGTTGTCTGATACTTTTTGTTAATTCCGTTTCATTCACCACCTTTTCTAATGCCATATTTTTATAACTTTTTTTGGAGACAATATTTCTCATTACTTTTTTATGAACTATATTTATTTGTTGTAAAAAATTTGGTATTGCAGGTGTAGTTCATTTCTAAATGTTGCTTTTAGGTCACCTCCACTGGCAATTGTCCGTTTTGCTGGTAACTGAACTCTGCATTACATGAATTAATTATTCTTATGTGTTGAGTTGGTAGCAAAAAAATAAAAGCAGAAATTGTTGCCTCTGTTTGTTAAGAATCACACAATATATTTTACTTGATCACAGTCATTTTTGGTTATCTACTAAGTAAATTCATGAGGATTTGTAATTTTAAAAAATATATTTTCATGGTAACGACCTCAAACCTACATTTCTTCGGTTTGCTGATTGACACGTGGTTTTTAATTCAGAACTTGTTGAATATTTTGGTTTTCTTTTGTTGGTATATTGTGTCCTCACCTTACTTTGGTCATGATGTAAATTCACGACTATGTTTTGAAATGATTCTGACCTGTAAAGGTCCACGTCAGGAAAATAAAAATTAGGTGTGTATTCGATGTTGATGATTTTATACATATTCAATATTAGAAAGTATGGATCTAGCCAAATAGAAAAAAGGAACAAACAATAACGTTTAGGACCTTTGATGTAACAAAGCAAAATTATATCAGTCACAGCATGAATATATTTTGTGCAATACTAATGGTGTGTTCTTCAGGATTCTTTCACATAATTTTTGAATTAATTCAGAATCTGCCTTTGGATTAAACAGGAGTAGGCTTAGATTTTGAATATATCGTTTCCATGGATGACCAAAGTATATTTTTTTCATTTTTGGGAATGTTTTTATTGACATACATTGAAAATTGAGCTTTTCCAACTTATTGTTGGTCTTTATAATAAAAATTCAGCTTGTGTATGTTTGTGCTGCTGAACGTGTTAAGTAGTTGGACCACTTTACTTAAAATTAAGTATATAGGGTTTTTTAAAAATTGCGATGTTTAGTCACCATCAATTGTTCTCTAAAACCATTGTGAACGCCTCCCACACAATTGTTTTACTATGAATAAGCAGAAGGGTAACTAATTTGATGTGATTTCTCTTAGCTCAATCTGTAGAGGTTATATCCTGTCAACAGAAGAATGGGCAATAAGACTCTTATGTCTTCATTGTTAAATAGAAAAGTAATACCACACTGATGGGCGTATGTACTAGAGAAGCTGACTTACAATTTACTGTTGCCTCATCATGGAAAGTTGAAAATAGCTGTACAGGTGATAGACCTTCTTTGAATAGCTTTGGGAATAGACATGTTTCCCATCTCCTTCATTTATGTCCTTCTGGATCAATCTTCTCTCCTCTGTTCTTTCTGTTCGAGTACGTTGTATATTTTATCAGTTGTAGAATTACAGGATATGATTCTGAAGTCCGTATATTGGAAATGTTGGCAGCAAACTTTCAATAAGAAGGTTTAATAGTGTGTTGGTTTTGGATTCCTTGAGTAATTATTTGTCATCAACATATTTTTTAACTATATTTTAAATTAATTTTGGGAAGTAAACATTATGAGGTTATATCATTAATTGTGAGTAGAGACATATTTTTAAGGAATCACCTCATGTAATTTCAAATTCTTTTTCATACCGATGGTTTCAGACCAAATATCTTGTCCCACTTCAGTCATAATTTCCACTGATGAAATTCTTTGGTTTGGATTATAAATTTTGAAATTAAATTTTTATCCACCGGAATTTAAGTTTATAGATTACAAATTTAATTCAAAAATTTATAATCCCCAACCAAAGATGGCAGCAGAAGTGGTGATGTTCATAGATCTATGAACTTAGATATTCCGGTGGATTAAAAAATTAATTTCAAAATTTATAATCCCAATACTAAGAAATTCATTGTTTAAAACCCGTTTTTTTGAGGTGGAGAGTCATAAAATAAAGTAGTTAAAAATATCCTTCTTAGGTAAGATCCGTCGGCTTCAACTTATAAAATATGTATACTTTATGTGTGGTAGGCCTTTCAGAACATCCGTTCCATCTTCATAACGTCCTTCTTGCTACAATATCTAGTATGATGTTTGATGCTGCTTGTCCTAATGTGGTTGTAGTTGTGGACTAAAGCTTCTTCCTGACGATATCGTATAGTGGGTTGTTTAGTCTGGGAGTGCTTTCATTTATTAAAAGCCTGTTGTCTGTTTGCTTGATAATTTCCAGGTCTTCCAATGTATTGATTTTGTTGGGATTTCCCACTTTGTGTACTATTGTAAGGATGTCTTCTATTGAGTTCATTCTATGACCGGCGTTTTTTATGTGCTTAGCGTAATTAGACTTTCCATATGCGTATACGAAATTGGTCCCGCGCCGTAGCCGAGCGGTTTAAGGTAGGAAGCCTTGTCGCCAGAGAGCTATGGGATTTTGCGCTGGTTCGAGTCCTCCATGGGGGAAGAAATTTTCTCATTGTATTTCGGCCAGTATGGGACCGTTGCCCACCCAGCATCGTGAGGCAATTGGGTAGCTACAATAAAGTAGCGGCTCCAGGTTGAGGAACCAGCTATAACGGCTTGGGGACTACATGTCACCCCTACACTGGCTGTTGATCATCTACCTCTGTGATTGACACATGTGGGATGTTAGGGCCAGCAGCCAGCTGGCAACCGCTGAAAGTGGAAAGACCCTCAATCGGTATACGAAATTGTTTTGATGTTCTTTATACCTTATGTTGCAGCTTCTTTTCGTTCTACCTATATAGAACTTGTCACAGTCTTTGCATGTTAACTTTAGTACACCCTTGTCATTCAATTTATTATGTTTTATTTATTTTGTTACTTATTACATTATTTAGTTTATTATTAATTTTGTAGGCTATGTTTAAATTTTTATTTATTTTTCTCAATTTTTTGCCCAATTTTATGGTTTTGTGGCCTGTGTAAGTTAGTGTAGTCCATGTATTATTAATATCTGTTTGTCTTTCCAGTTTTGTTATTTTAATTATATCTGTTTTCCTCTTTTGTTTTCTTATACGTTTATCTATAATTTAGCTGTTGTATCCATTGTTTCTAGCCATTTTTTTATGTACCGTAAGTTCCTTATTGTTAATTAATTTTGTTTAATGGCAGTTTTAACATTCTATTAATTAGGCTCTTGAATGCGCTGATTTTTTGTTGGTACGTATGTCTTGATTTGTTAATTGCAAGCATATTAGTTGTTGGTTTTCTGTATATATCTATTTCAATTTTTTTTTTGTTCTCGTGTTTTTAACTATGTTAAGATCCAATGATTTGAATTATTGGAAGGCCTGGAAATTATCAAGGAAATAGACAACAAGCTTTTAATAAATGAAAGTACTCCCAGACTAAACAACCCACTATACGATATCGTCAGGAAGAAGCTTTACTCATGACAACACCACATTAGGACCAGCAGCATCAACCATCATACTAGTATTGTAGTGAAGGAGGACTTGCTGAAGATGGACGGATGTTCTGAAAGGCCTATAGGCATAAAGAATACATATTTTATAAGTTGATGACGACGGATCTTACCTAAGAAGGTATATTTTAACTTATTTTATTTTATAATCCTAACCAAAGATATAAACTTTGATATTCCGGTGAATAAAAATTTAATTTCAAAACTTATAATCCCGACCAAAGATATGAACTTCGATATTCCGGTGGATAAAAATTTAATTTCAAAATTTATAATCCCAACCAAAGATGGCAGCACAAGTGGTGATGTTCATAGATCTGTGAACTTTGATATTCTGGTGGATAAAAAATTAATTTCAAAATTTATAATCCCAACCAAAGATATAAACTTCGATATTCCATTGGATAAAAATTTAATTTCAAAACTTATAAACCCGATCAAAGATATGAACTTCGATATTCCGGTGGATAAAAAATTAATTTCAAGATTTATAATCCCAACCAAAGATATAAACTTTGATAATCCAGTGGATAAAAATTTAATTAAAAAATTTATAATCTCAACCAAAGATGGCAGCACAAGTGGTGATGTTCATAGATCTGTGAACTTCGATATTCTGATACTCATCATTCGTAAACATTCATTGAACTTCAGCCATCACCTCACAAAAACTAAAGGCCTGCTGTTACCAAACTTACATCCACAAACAAATAAGGAATGACTTGTATGTTGTGGGTTAACAACCTTTGAATTTAACCTTGCAACCACTATAACAGTTGAGTTCCCTGCAAATATAAACAAGAAAATTGAATATGTGTCCAAACTTACTCCACTGCACAGAGGAATATTTAATAGAACATAAAATGGCGCTGATGTGTCTCCTTGTATGTATACAGAATGGTTTACTGAATTTTTTCCATCTGTTTTTAGGTTACATCAGATGCTGGTAAGAATGATATTAAAAACATTGTTACCAAAGAAGAGGTAACTGAAAATTTGGTAACTTTATATTCTCTGGAAAATATATCAAAGGTTTCTTTGATTTTCCTTGCAGCCTTTGGCATTGGTGTCTGTTGTTAACTCATTTAAGATTTCGAAAGTTAATTAATTGATAACATGCACCATGAGTTAATATCATCTTATTTGTCGGTCCACTGACTACTGGAATCACATCTTCATTATCATCGCCATATGTTTCACCAGTTTTTAAAATCTATAAAACAATAGGAGTCGCAACTCTGTTATATGAATCAGAAACACGAACCTAAATATTGAAATGAAGTGCTTAGAATAGAAGTGGCTTAAATCAGACATCAGACTGCCAAGACCCCTAGTTTGCAACCCTTTCTCATCATAAACATGATGTTTTATAGTGGCTGCATTTGGATCTTTTAACTCATATCACTTTTGCTTTCCAATAGAATAGAATCATGATTTTTTGTCTACATTAAATGTTTTTTCTTCTCGCTCTCTCCTTTCAGTATGAAGTGGGAATCCCTGTTTTAAGAAAATACGGAAAAAATAAAGGCTACATGTTTGTTCTAATCAAAAGATTTCCAAAAAGTTTTAACATACCTTCACTCTTCCTGTATAGTAGACACTGGAAATGACCTTAACAAAAATGTATATATATATATATATGTGTGTGTGTGTCTTTTAATGCTTAATGACAACAATTTTTACTTTATCATGACTAAACTTGGCATATAGCATTTAATTCAAAAAAGCAATTTAAGTTTTTTAACAAGTAAAAATAGACTATTAAGAGTTAGTTCACCTGTAAGAAAAAATTAAATGCTACATGCCTAGTTAAAATTGCTCTAGACTATGTTTGCTTTTTTGCAATGTAGGTCTATCTGTGTGTAATACAATATAACTGATCATTAAATTTGTCTATTGAATACTTTGCATTAATTTAATTAATGCTTTTAATTAAGGAATAGAAAATTATAGTTAGAGATTGTTTAAATTTATATCAAATTACACCGTAATATAAAGTAAAGTGATCCCACAACAGGCCTCGAGAGGCCCTTGGGGTAGTAGGAGGTTAAGGCTCCCACTTTTTCTAGACAATCGGCACTTTATGTCAGCCGGGTTGTCAGCCCTGCGTGACGACCGCCTTTACCCCCAGAACAAGCGTCTGGTACTCATTTCCGTTAGAGGCTGAGTCGACCCCAGGGCCATAGTGCTGCCAGAGGGTTTGGGTCAGGTTAAAAATCCTGACCCCAACGGGACTTGAACCCTCGACCCTCCGGCTTGTAGCTCAGTGCCTTAACCACTACGCTACGGCGTGCCACTACACCGTAATATGCAATAGATAATAATCAATTTAATTGATAAAAATATTTTGTATCCTATCAATCAGGAATAATGAACCTTTTATGTAGGTGTTGAAACCTCTATGTTATATACATGTATATATTAAAACAAAAACATGCACGGATATTGATACCCAAGAAAAATAAACATCACTAAAGCCATGAGAGAAGACTGAAGAAGCCTTGGAATTACCAGGTCATTTGAGGTTAAAATATTTGTTAAAATATTTTCTTCGTTGTTCTGGGGAAAATATGAAGAAAACCACAGTTGGCAACATTGAGAATGGTCGACGTTTGGATGGGTGTACGGCTTTCGAAACGGACCACACTTAAAACTGAATGTGTTTAACTACATATGAACTAAACCTGGGATGGGTCTACGGCTTCGGAAATGGACCACACTGAAAACTGAAGGTGTTTAACTACATAAGAACCAAGCTTTGGATGGGTGTACTACTTCAGAAACGTACCACAGTGGAAATATTGTGTTTCATTATATAAGACTTAAACCTGTGACTCAAACTTATCATTCCTTGATAATGGCATGTGAGATCATGCCGAAACGTCGGAATTAGTGGCCAGAGGCTGAACTTGAATCCATGACGCAGAAAACCAAAGAAAACTTTCTTATTCATATTACATAATTCCAAAATGTATGCTGTAATTTTACTGGGATGCCAACTTTTCTCCATGTTATATTGAAATTTGTGACTTCAGATTTTGGTAAATCTGACTAGTACTGTGATTGAAACAATCACTTCTTCCTAATTTTCCTCATTTGTTAAGTTACCAATTAAATGTAATATATTTATACATATGACTTTATATTCAGTTTTATTGATATTTACTTCCTGCCCATGGTTTGGATTTTTGGTTTAACTTCAGGTCTCAGGAATCTTATAATATTTCAATATCTTTCATGACACATTATGTTGCGGTAATGTAACTCTGCAGTAACCTAAAGAGTGGGTTAATATTCTACGAAAGAATATGGGAAATATAGGCAAGACAACCTTGTGCATTGGCCAAAAAATCAAAAGATCTCATGATGCCTTGAATTATCAATTTGTGACTTGTTTTGTTTTTCAAAATAGTAAAGTTTACATTCTTAAATGAGCTGTTTAATGTTGGTGCCAAAGTTTGAAACACCATATATATGTTGTACATTTTGATATTTATCAGTTTATTGTAATTTTGCAGATCCTAGCATATCCTATAAAACATGAATTACAAGGTATTAATATTAAACTTCAGGAGCCTGTAATGGATGTGTTGGTACCTCTTATAAATACTATAACAAAGGTAAGCATTTGATTTGGACTTTCTTTTGTAATGTTAGTCAGTGTTTGATTCAAATTATAGTACTTAATTAATCAGAATGAGTTATTTCACTATAAATCAGGATGGACTAGCGTAGAAGTGTGTAGGTCTATGAGATGCAACCAACAGTTTGATGTAATTTTTCTAACAAACGTAAACTTACATTTAATTGAACATTATCTTAAAAATCATTGTTGTCACGGTTAAAGGCTTGTTATACTGGATGACTACGAATCTTATTTGTTGATATGGCAATATCAGTTGCTTTGCTTTTACATCCATTTCAAAACTCTTGTCTTCATTTCTGTCAAGTTCAGACTTTTTACACTTTCATTTATTCAAATTATGCAATACGTCTCATCTCCTTCTGTCTTCAGAAATCCAAAATGCCTGTCAGCTCCACTATTCCCACATTCTACCATATATTTTATAACTGCAATTTGTAATTTGAGTTATATAAATGTCACCAGTCTTATCCATCACTAAAAAATTTAGGAAAACATTACACTTAACATAATGTATCTCAAATTAATATTGATAAATTTTGTTACGAAATGTGAATAGGAAAATCCAATCTTAGCCGATGACATGCTAGAAGTGACAAAGATACATTAACTTCATGTGCCACTAACCACCTAGAAGGATTGTGGACGATAAGAGGGAATGTGTACATTTTAAAAATAGAAAGAAAATGTTGCCTTTTTTTTTAATATCACATTGTATTTTTTAGATTAATTTTCAAATTAAAATGTTTGCCATGTACACTTGAAATCACAGTTCAAGTGTTTGCTTTATCTGTCCTGCAGCGTTGTCTGACCATGACCTCATGACACACCACCAATGTAAATTAATTCTGTCTTTAAGCTAGAAAACACTATGTAATGTTAGTGGTCAGGGATATATTTTAGAACCGAAGTGTATGCACCATAGTGTAGTTGATTAATGCAACATACTACAAGCTGGAAGACTAGTGGTATGAATCCTAATGGAGTCAGGATGTTTAAACAGCCTATTCCTTCTGAACCTATAATGAACCTGTATTTGGACTGATGTTATGTTAGAGAACACCAGATGTTTGTTCTGAAGTAATGGTTACTATTATAGGGAGGTAACATTCTTATTGTCAAGTTACAATGTCAGAGGTGTTACATAAACCACAGGAATTGAGTAAAATAAAACAAGTTGAATTTACAGACTGATTTTGCCTGTTTATGGCATATATATTTGTTTTTCTTATTTACAATCTATATGTTATGTTTTGTTAAAAAAAAAAAAGCAAATGCACATTTACAGGAGGAAATTTTAGATTCACTTATATCCCAGTTTTTAATGCTTTTTTGATTTTTGAAAAATATTGCTCACAGTCCCATGGATCATGCCTGGGATCAAACTGCACATCCAATATGTCTTCCTCCAAGGTGTGATTTTTGGAAATACACACGATGAAAATCCTACAAATTATGAAGAAGGATAAACTTTTCTTATTTTATATTAATCCCATATACAGAGTTTCTGATGAATAATTTGCTTGTGGTAGACAATTTTTAAATTTCTCTTTCTCTTTCTGCTGAATCCTCACCCGTCTTTGTCTTAATTTCTGTGTTACCGAAGCAAGAATACTTTTTTTAATAGACATTGTTTCTAAAAAAACATATTTGCATTTGCTAGATCATTAATATATACGAAATTATATAAATATATTCGTCGTGAACACTGCTATACCCTTCTATGCAGGACCAATGAAGATATATAATTTTTAAAAATCCGTTAATGAAAACATCCTCATCAACTATACTTCGGAATTTGATAAAATGTATTAAAACATTATTGACATCTCATTAGAATGGAAAATGCTTAACCTAAAAGTGAAAAGCAAATGACCATGAGGAAGATGATCTGGAAAGATGGATTGACCAAATGATGATGAATTTACAAGGCAAGTAATATGACCAGGTACAATTAGAAAGAAGAAAGTTGCGGGAATATTGATGGAGGCGCATTTGTAATCTACGTTCTGCAAGGCACACATAATAACAGGACAATGATGATTTTTGAAGGAATAAATAACTGGCAAATATTATGCAGCACCACTTATAGCTTCTACTGTGAAATCATCTGCAAGGTGTGTAAAAAACTGGAGCGACAATTGAAACGGTTGAAAGTATACGATAATAGAGGCAATAAACGTGGGTCTATACATGAGCTATGTGCAAGATAATTGCAAATGAATGGTTACAAACCACCACTAACTTCATTAAGAAACTTCTTCCTACTTAATACAAATTAATTTAAAAATTGGGCTCTTTGTTTTAATTACCATTCTATGTTGCCTCAAAATTCACTCATAGCTTAACCTACCAAGGAATACAATTATTACTTTACATGTTTTCAGTGACACTGTACATTCAAACGTATTAAAGGAAATGTTGAAAGTCTTGTCATTACATCAAGATGCAATATGGGACTCGGGTCTCTTCAGTGAGTTTGGATACGACGTTTACAATTCAGGGCATCAGCGGCGGCTTGTAACAACATATTTGGAATAAATCTCAGACATGTTTTGTTTGCAGACCTATCTGTTCTGGAAGATATTTTTCTTCAATTACCATTTCAGTTTTGGCTAATAAATTTTATACCCACTCATATGGTCAATCTCCAAATTCCGGTTCTTAATTTTGCCCTATATTCTGAATTAGCCTTTAATCTGTCTTCAGTTCTGCAGCTGCTGTCACGATAATTCCTAATTTATTATTAATGTGGTATATATACATTATTCCAAATTTTGTTACTTTCTATCTCTTGTCAAGTGCACTTTGTCATTCTTAATACTGTGTCTTCACTTAACAGTTTATTTTCTAGGACTGTTCAATCTTCACATCTTTTGAAGGGCCATCCTACATCTCTTCTGATTATTGGTTTTAAATTGTAAACTAATTAAGGAAGTCCATTAGCAACCATTATTTCATTATGTGTCTTCTATTTAATACAATATATGGGGATTCTATCCATGTATTCGAATAAAAATAAAAAGCATATATTCTTATATATGTGTTTGATTCCAAACAAAACTGTTGGTTGCACTATGTGACCCTTTCAGAGTTGTTCATTTTTTGTTTACTACTTGTTCATATGAAATAATAATATATGCTATTATCCCATATTTGCCTTGTTATTGCCCTTCAATAGAAGTCTAATATTTAACTTCACTGTAGCGCACATCTAGATATATAATTTTTCCTGGCATTATGAATAATCAGTTATAAATTTCAATTTATGAGATTGTAAAGAGCTTTATTGATGCACTTTAATATCACCAGGGTACTTTCAATGTCGTTGAAAACTAACATAAAATAATATATTAGAAATATATAACTACAGTTGCCATACTTGTGATTTTTTTGTTGATGTTTTCTGTACAATGTTATTTATATATTTATTTTTTCTGTCATAATGTAATTTTGAAAACTTTGATATATTTTTTAATATCACTTCCATCTTGAGAAGGTTCGGTAACTTCTATAACTTGCTCAGGAAGTTGATAAGAAATTTACATATTTAATTCAAAGGCAGTTTCCCCTGGCTTCACGTGGTGTGTCTTAGCCATGTTTATTCACTTCTGAAATTTCAAAATGATTGGATGAGTTACCGATTCCTGGCAGATTGTTATAAAGTCCTAATTAACTGCATAATGTTAATAAAGATTGAATGTTCTTTATTGTATTACAAACCATAATGTTCTCTATGAAGAATGTCATTATGTCATTTATTATTAATGTAATCATAATTGTATTAAAAATAAAGATTGTGCTGTATGATTAAAACTGGAGGATTTCCTAGTGAGCACAAGGTAGAGGTAGAAGTATTTGCTTGGAAACAAAAGGTAGAAATACAAGCATTTGCTTTGAATAACATGAATAACCTGTATCTTATATATCTACATTTTCCTTTTACGTAAAAAGCATGTGCTTCAGCTGAACAGATGCACATATTGTAATTGACTCGTCAGCATTCTTAATAAAGTGCTGTGCTTGCTTATGTTTTCATTCTTTAAAAGTGAAGCATTTGTGCTGCCTCAATAATTTTCAACCCTGACAGGTCATAACCACGCTACTTTTACTTTAGCTCTTTCAATGTATTGAAAACATTTATATGTGTAGAGCGGTTTGCAAAAAGGACTTCTTCTGATTCGGATGCAGCTAATGGTTCAAAGTCTGTAGAAAATACAATGGCATTTAATATATGTAGGAAATAACACTATGGGGTTTCTTTTAAAATTAATGAGTTTGGTTATTTTAACTCACCTCAAGTTGCCTGAAGTGTTCTGCCGACTAGTCTTGACACTTGTTCGCGTGCAAGTTGTCCTGCAGAAGCGACAAAAGTAGTCTGTGGAAAGAAAAGAATTGGTTCAGAACAAAGGTATCATTATAAGATAAAAACCTAAAATATGTACCTTTTTGGCTGGTGCCATTATCCTCAACTGTGTGAAAATATTATATTTAAAATACTATCTGTGGGCCTTTCGGAAGTTAACTTCCATCATCAGCAGGGTGCGTATCTGCTACTAGTTGTTGGTTAAGACATTGTAGACTCGATGTTTCTTTAGTAGCACCTGACTTGTTTTTGACGATCTCATATAACGGGTTGTACGACTGAAGTGCATTCTCATTAAGAAGTAGGGTGTTGTTTATTTCTTTTATAATTTCGAGGCCTTCAAATATATTGATCTTTACTGGAATGTTTTCTTTGTTGACTATCATTAGTGTGTTCTATTGTGTCCATTCTGTGACCCACATTAATGATGTGTTTCGCATCACTTGATTTACCATCCACGTACATGAAATCTTCCAGGTGTTCCTTATATCTTGTATTGAAGCCTCTACGCGTCCTTCCTATATAAAATTTATTACAATCTTTACATGTTAGTTTACAGACTCCCTTATTATTAAATTTATTGTTTTCTTCTATGCCATTGTATATTATATTGTTTAATTTGTTTTTGGTTTCATTGGCTATGTTTATGTTTTTATTTATTTTTTCAAGGTTCTAGCTAGTTTTATGGTTTCATTTCCTGTGTATGGTGAATATGTTGCATGTGAGCTATGCTCTGAATACTGCGACCGTTACCATGTTGTGTTGTGTTGTGTCAGAGGCGAGACGTGTCTTTGAGGGCTTACTGTGGAGAGGACTGTCGCAGGAAATTAAACCACAAAACTAGCTAGAACCTTGAAAAAATAAATAAAAAAATAAACGTATCCTATAAAACCGAAAACAAATTAAATGATATAATATACAATGGCATAGAACACACAAATTTAATAATAAGGGAGTCTATAAACTAGCATGTAAAGATTCTAATAAATTTTATATAGGAAGCACAAGTAGTGGCTTCAGTACAAGATATATGGAAAACCTGCAAGATTTCATGTACACAGGTGGTAAATCAAGTTATGCAAAACACATCATTAATGCGGGTCATAGAATGGATACAATAGAAAACACTCTAACGATAGTCCACAAAGAAAACATTCCAGCAAAGATCAATATATTTGAAGACCTTGAAATTATAAGAGAAATTAACAACACCCTGCTTCTTAATGAGAAATCACCTCAGTCGTACAACGCGTTATATGAGATCGTCAAAAACAAGTCAGTTGTTATTAAAGACACATTGAGTCTACAACGTCTTAACCAATAACAAATAGTAGCAGATACGCACCCTGCTGATGATGCAAGATAACTTCCGAAAGGCCTACAGATAGTATTTTAAATATAATATTTTAACACCATTGAGAATGACGGCACCTGCCAAAAAGTTTTTATCTCATGACTATTCACCTCAATGGAATTTGATATGAATTTTATAAGTATTAAAGGTATCATTATATCATGCATCGAACTGCCTTAAATGCCCCCTTAAAAAGAACTTTTGTTTCTTCTTGAAAATGTAATATTATGACCCCTAAGGATTCATTAAAATTATAATTCGCAATATATTAATTCAGGACTACTTATATTGACGACCCATTTTTTGTACCATGCACAAAAAAGAAAAAAAAAACATTAGCTTGCTAGAAATCTATTAAGGGCAAAAATGAGTATATTTCTCGTTAAACTTCTCTTTGGGATGCAGGAGGATATAAAGAGTGTCTCAGAATTCAAGTAGATTAATTTCAGGTATTGTAGAAGAATCTTAGATGAACATCTTGAGATCAGAAACTTATCATCTCCTGTGTCTAATTTCAAAATTCTGAGTAGATTTTAAAATTCTACATTTCTACAATTCTACAATTCTACAATACTATCTGTAGGCCTTTCGGAATGTAGAGTCTGGTTTATAGTATTTAATGAAATATTGTTATGTTTAGAAAATTTATTGTGTTGTTAATTATTATGAATCTTCTGGAGTCGATTAGGAAGTTGTTCAACATATATTTACAAAATCCAATTATTTTCATGAATAACATGTGTCATGAAGTTATCTGAAATCATATTCTTATGTGAAATATGGGAAAAAACAAACTAATTATTTTTTAAAAATATTATGTACTCTCTGATTATCTGGTATTGCACAGATGTTAATGTTTCCCATACCTCTAAGCACCAATTAGTTTAGTGAACCTGAAAATTATCATTTTGATACTATTCACAGTAAATTTGTTTATTTTATTTTTCATAACCATAACCCTCCCTTTCTACGTAAATGCAGGCTAGATGTGGACTTAATTGGCATTAGATTGTCATTATTCATATCAGTGACCTTGAAAGCTATTAATTTGTAAATACCATGATCATTTGAAAATTTTGAACATGAAATCTGAGACACACTCTATAGAAGTTTAGATTTTCAATTATATTATTTTTGGTCTGGACATCTTACCTCAATATTAACAAATCAACATTAATATTGAGGTAAGATGTCCAGACCAAAAATAATATAATTAAAATAACCTCAAAATATAACTTCCTAAAATTAAAATTAATTAGATTTTCAAGTTGATATACTATGAGTTTCATGTTACAGAATGTGAAAGTTGAAATAAAATCAGAAGGAGATCAGACTAATTACGTAGCTATTGAACATGGAATATTTCCAGCACCCAGCAAAACAAAAGTAAAGGTAATGTTTTTGTTATTATTTTAGAATTGTAGATTGGAATTAACTTTACAGTAGTTACAGCTGCAGCTGGAGTCTAGAAGGGAGGTGAAATGTTGCTATTTGTTAATGGAGTGACCATGGTGGGAACCAACTCCCCAGAAATTTTAATTCAGACATGGTAGCATATTGCTATGGATTATAAAAATGAAAAGTTCAATATGTTGGGACTGGATGAGCCAAGAAAATTCCACAGCAACTCAACACTATGGTCCGATTTTGCTGTTTTATGTAATGTATCATTCTTTTAACCTTTTTTTATATAGGAATTATCACTGTGAGGTTCAATTCAATATTAAATTAAAAGATTCTTACCTCTCCTCACATTATTCTGTTAAGTAGATCGCGATTTCAGGCCTATAGCAGGCCCATCTTCAGTACACTGTTGTTGACCGGTGTTATGTCGCTCGGAAGAACCACTTCTTCTTCCCTCTGTTGGTGGACCGATGAACCTCTTGATAAGGTCAAAATTTGCGGGAACTTCGAAGTTCATAAGTTTTCCTTTGTTTTTCTGAATGTGGATCTTTTCCCAAACTGTAAGTTCCTTAGGTGTCTCTATTTGTTTAATTAGACTAGCTTTTGATTCAATTCGATGTTTTTCGTACCAAGCATGAGCAGCTACTGCTGACTTTTCCAATTCTCCATTTTTGACAT
The DNA here is from genome assembly GCA_030220185.1 of Diploptera punctata. NCBI lineage: Eukaryota > Metazoa > Arthropoda > Insecta > Blattodea > Blaberidae > Diploptera > Diploptera punctata. The sequence continues at coordinate 17,299 of JASPKZ010009773.1, forward strand.
TTCTAAGATGTTCCTTCACCCTTGTTTTCAAATTTCTTTTCGTTTTTCCTATATAAATTTTGTCACAATCTTTACATTTGATCTTATAAATTCCTGATTTATTTCTTCTTCTTCAATTTTTTCATTTTTGTTGGTTTTAATTATCCTATTAAGGCTGTATTCATTCTTAGGTGCTAATCTTATATTAAACTTTTTGAAAATTTTTTGAAATTTGTAGTGTTTCAATGCATGGTAAGTGAATTTCTTGAATTTTATTTTTTCTGTTTGTTTTATCAGTGTGCTTTCATTAATTAATTTTTGTCTTTTGAATTTATTTATTTTCCTGTGTACCATGCTTTCATCATAACCATTATCTGTTGCCACATTAATTATGTATTCTTTTTCTCTTTTATAGTTTTCTGGGCTCATAGGAATATTTACTAATCTGTATGCTAAGCTATTGAACACTGCCTCTTTGTGAGCAAAATGGTTGAAACCCGAAGCTTTAATATAGTTGTCTATATGAGTATTCTTTCTATATATTCCAAATTCTATCCTGTTTTCTTTGTTTCGTGTTAAATTAAGATCCAAAAATGGGATTTGTCTTTCAATCTCAGTTTCCATGGTGAATTTTATCGTTCTACTCTGGATGTTCAAAAGCTTCAAAGCATCCTCAATTTGTTTCTGTTTGACAATAGCAATTACGTCATCAACGTATCTGGTCCAAAATTTGAAGATCAAAGGATGTCCTCTTGTTATTTTCTGCTCGAAACTTCCCATGTATAAATTGGCCAAAAAGGGTGAAAGAGGGTTTCCCATAGAAAGCCCAGAATTTTGTTTATAAAATTTACCATTATAGGTGAAAAACATGTGTTCAATGCATAATTTAGTAAGAATTATAAACTCCTTTATATTTTCTTTTTCTAATTTGTTTTTGTTTAGCCATTGTTCCAAGATCTCAATGGTGGTTCCTCTAGGGACACTGGGAAACAATGAAATTACATCGAATGACACTAGTCTGTCTGTAGGTTCTAATTGAATGTTTTCTAATTTTTGTACAAGTTGATATGAATTATCTATTGAGAGGTTGTCAAATCCTTCCATTTTCTTGTACTCACTACATAACCATTTTGATATTAGGTATGTAGGAGACCCTATATTGTTGATGATGGGCCTCATTTTGTCTCCACCCTTGTGTGTTTTTGGGAGACCATGCATTTGTGGATTTCTAGGGTTTGAAACCTTCAGCCTGAATTTTTCTTTTTTTGATAGAATTTTGTTTATTGTTTATTATCAAATAGAGACACCTAAGGAACTTACAGTTTGGGAAAAGATCCACATTCAGAAAAACAAAGGAAAACTTATGAACTTCGAAGTTCCCGCAAATTTTGACCTTATCAAGAGGTTCATCGGTCCACCAACAGAGGGAAGAAGAAGTGGTTCTTCCGAGCGACATAACACCGGTCAACAACAGTGTACTGAAGATGGGCCTGCTATAGGCCTGAAATCGCGATCTACTTAACAGAATAATGTGAGGAGAGGTAAGAATCTTTTAATTTAATATTGTATCATTCTTTTGTTTTTTAAATAGTAAGTATCTGGTTTCATTGTGTGAAAACAGACATACTGGGTAAACATTTTTTTTTTTTTAATTTTCACTTTTTATAAGCACCCATTTTTAATGGCCACATTTTTTATTATTATTTTTTTTTTGAGGACATGTTTCTCATTACTTTTCATTGAAATATGCCATATTTTGTTGCAAGAAATAGAAATTGTAGTTGTTTGAGTGGTATTTAAATGTTTGCTTTAGGTTATCCTTCACTCGCAATTATCCAATTTTGCTGGTAAATGAACTCAGCATTACGTTTATTAATTAATTCATATGTGTTGAGTTTGGTTGCAAAAAAAAAACAAGTTGTTGGCTCTATAGTGCTAAGAAGCAAGCAATTGTATTTACTTTACCACAGTCATTTTGTGTCTGCTCAGTAAATCAGTGCGGATTTGCAAATTTAAAAAAAATATTTTCATGAGAACAACCTTAATACCTACATTTATTTTGTTTACTCATACACACATGGTTTTAGTTCAGAACTTGTTGGATATTTTGGTTTTATTTTGTTGTAAATAATGTGTCTCACCTTACTTTGGTCGTGATGTAAATTCACAAAGTGGTCTAAATCGACTCCCAGTTATTGACTCTGATCTGTAAGAGTTCCACATCAGCAGAAATAATAGGTGTCGATGAGTTTGTAAATATTCAATATTAGAAAGATATGTATCTATCCAAAATAGAAAAAGGGAACAAAACTAAAATGATTACAGACTCTGATGTAAACAAAGCAAATTTAATCAGTAACAGCGTGAATATATTTTGTGCAATATATATAGAGTATTGTACTTCAGAATTCATTTCTCATAATTTATTGAATTTATTCAGAATCTGCCCTTTGGGTTAAGACTTGCTTTGTTATCTTCATCCTCGACAAAAATATAAGGCCTGATGTCATGGTGCAGCCTCAAGCCTGGATTTTTAATTGTCTCTTCCATGGATGACCGAAATATCTTTTTTTCATATTTTGGGAATGGTTTTAATGATATACATTGAGTATGAGCTTTTCAATTTAATTGTCAATCTTTATAAATAAAAATTTGCCTATGTATGTTTGTTTATTTTGAGTTTTATTTTTACTCACCTCATATTTCTTGGCTCCTGCGAAGGGTCAAGAAATATGAGGTGAGTCAATATACAACTCAAAATTAAGTAGACCTCATAGTATTATTTCCTACCTATATAACTTATGTATGTTTGTATTTGGAAAACTTTGTAAGTAGTTGGTCACTTGGATACTTAACTCAAAATTTTGTATATAGGGGTTTTAAACATTGTCGAGTGCTTAGCACCATCAATTGTTCTCTAAAACCATTATCAACATGTCCCATATAATTGTTACATGTAGCTATAGCAGAAGGAATAACCAATTCAATGTGTTTCCTCTCAGCTCGACCTGTACACCACATCTTTTAGAGGCTACAGTTACATTCCTATTATCATGATAACAAATCAGCATTATACGAGAATTGGTAACTAGTTTATAAAAGTACCTGAGATCTTTCTTCAATTTCTGGGGATCTTTCATCTAGCAAAAGTATTGAACTGAAAAAAATATCAAAGTAAAAATCATGGCAATATTTATCTACACAAGGAAGTTTCAATACCAACGCTGATTTCCGGTCTAGTATTTCTAGTTGCTGCACCTTGTTAGGGTTTGCCTTGTGAATATCCCAATAGTGAGCACAGAAACCAGATGTTATTTCCAAATCATATTGGTTTTCCTGCAGTATGTTGTTTCCCAAGATAATGTGGTATGATTGCTTCATCAATACATAACATATTTTGTTTGTTGTAAAAATTTAGCTATCGCTCTGATAGCACTTTTCAATGTGGACAAACTTTGGAAAATTTGTTATCTTTTGATAAGTTATTATTGTAACAAGCATGCAAACACTTGACAATTTTTTCAAATCTTTCTCTAGAGATTACTTTTGTTATTATCTTCACTGACTTCCCAATACATTCTATTTCTAGGAAGAGGATTATATCATGTCAACAGAAATATGGCAAGTAAGACTCTCATCTCTACATTTGTTACATAGAAAGTAATTTCTCCACACTGATGGGCATATGTGTTAGTAAAGTTGACTAACATATTGACTACTGCCTCATCATGGAAAAGTTCAAGTAGATGTACAAGTGATAGATCTTCATTTAAGTAGCTCGGGAATTGACATGTTTTACCATTCCTTTATTTATGTCCTTCTGGATCAACTTTTCTCTCAGTTCTTTCTGTTCTTAGTACGTAACATTTTATCTGTTGTTGAATTTACAGGGCATGATTCTGAAGTCAGTATATTGGAAAATGTGAGGTAGATTTACGGTAAGAAGGTTTAATAATGTCGTCTCGGTGTTGGATTCCTTGACTAATTATTTGTCATCAATATATTTTTTAACAATTGCCTCTACAATAGATCTCAGCAGGCGACCACTCAGATGATTTATGTCATTCTCGCTCTCATTTCCAGAATCTTCATATGCCTGGTATGGATTATCAGGAGGATTAATGCCTCGCTGATGTGTTGTCTTCTTCCAGTTTGGCTATAATATCATATGTTAAAAGCTAAGAATAACACATAAGCATTTAGCTTATTATCATTTGAGTGCCGCATTTAATACTACTATTCCAAAAATGGATAATGCAATTATAATTTTGTAGTTTAGCATTGTTGCTAAGTGTAAATAAGTAATTATGCATGTTTAAATTACTTCAAAAGTCTTATTTATATGTTATCGTGCTGTATTATGATATTGAAACATTATTATTAGAAGAATGGGCTTACCGTTTCTTAGAAGCCATTTTTTAAAAAAAAGATGCTATTATATATGGATGTCTCCAATATGTCACATAATTAGAATTAGCTGTGAAGTGAAGTTGATTGATTCTACAAGCTCTTCAGTGTTCTTATCACTCTAAACATTATTACCTAATAGTAGGAATGTTTAAAACACATCTAGGAATCTAGTCATCCCGATCTTCTTGGTATCAATGAACTGAAAGATAAAAATGGTTATTAAGAGTTATCCATAAAAGGTAGACATATGACTTTCTTGTAGATTTTTTTTTCAGATATCTATTCTGTTTTGTTTAGTTGTTTCTTGACTCACCTCATACTTCTTAACTCCCTTGCATATCTAGATTTCGTCACTGTATTTGTGAACAGCATTGAGAATGTCACAAATACAGTGACGAAATCTAGATATGCAAGAGAGTTAAGAAGTATGAGGTGAGTCAAGAAACAACTAGACAAAATTAAAATAAACCTCATAGTGTTATTTCCTACCTACATAACTTAATCAACTCTGTGTACATTAATTTGGTGTATATTTTATGGTGTAGGCAGCATAAGCATTGAAGCACCAAAAAGTTCCGAAAAACAAAATTTTCACTACAAAGGGTGATTTTTAAGGGTTAAGGGATTGACTGTTACAGTTCTCCTGAAGCCTAAAATCTACCTAGGAAATTCCTCAACATTTTGCAAAAAGCCCCATCACAATAGGATCTATGGTATGGCAGTGCAAAGAGGACAAACAAGCAGAGTGGCAGACAGACATACATAAATTTTTAATAATAGAATAAATGTTTCTAATAATAACCTTTTCGAACAACATAGTGAACATTCGTAAGCAAATTTTTTTGAACAATAGAAAAAAATAAAATAATATTTCCTAATAAATTAATGAGTCATTTTTACATCTTACCTCATATTTCATGTTTTATTAAACACGGTAACTATAGTTTTCAAATGATCTTGTCATTCATTTTCAACCGCCATTATGACTACCGGATATTCGTTGGAATCTCCCTCTATAACATTGCCATCTAGTGTTGATTTGATGAACTTCGAGATATCGTTGCCATCTGGTATTGATTTGATGAACTTCGAGATGAGGTCACGTTCATCCGGAATGTCGAAATTCATGGATTTAAATTTGTTCTTCTGAATAAATATTTTCTCCCAAACTGTCAAATCCAAAGGTTTTTCCAAATGTTTTAGAAGTTTAGCTTCTTTTTCAATTTTATGACCTTCCAACAAACTATGTGCTGCAATAGCTGATTTTTCAATTTCACCATTTTTAATATTTCTAAAGTGTTCCTTTGTGCGAGTGTCCAAATTTCTTTTTGTTTTTCCTATGTATACTTTATTGCAATCTCCACAATCAATTTGATAAATTCCAGATTTTTTACTACCTGGGGTGTTCATTTTCTTATTGGTTATTAATAAGTTACCAAGGCTAAATTTATTTATCGGTGCCAATGTAATATTGAATTTCTTGAAAATTTTTTGAAATTTGTTATGTATTCCAGGATGATAAGTGATTCTTAAATTGTTTTCCGTTCTTTGAATCAGATTGCAGGGTAGCGTATTCTTTTAATCTTTTTTGTTGTCTGAATTTCTTTAATTTAGTTATAATTTTTTCCTTTCCAAAATCATTTAAATTAGCTATGTCCAAAATGTGATTGTATTCTTTCTTAAAATCTTCTTCATTTAGTGGAACATTCAATAATCTATATATCAAACTGTTGAAAATTGCATGCTTATGTGCAATATAATTGAAACCTGAAGACTTTATGTAATTGTCAATATGAGTATCTTTTCTGTATATATTGAATTCAATTCTTTGTTGTTGTTCATTCCTTCTTATGTAGAAGTCCAAAAATGGGATTTGGTTATTATTTTCTAATTCCATAGTAAATTTTACAGATTCATCCTGGAGGTTGAGTAATTTTAATGCATCTTCAATATATTTAGAATTTATCAACAACAAAAAAGCAATAATTTCGAAAGCCGATAAAGGAAACAAAATTGTAATTTTGAATCAAGACGATTATGTAAACAGAATGAACCTTCTCTTAAATTCAAATGAATATCAAGAAATTACATGCAATCCTCTTCCAAAAGCAATAAAATCATGTACTAATACAATAAAAAACATCAAATATGCCATCAAAGAACAAGAGAAATACAAGTTGAAAGTATCAAACCCACAGAATCCAAAATTGTATGGGCTCCCAAAAATACATAAAGAGGGGAATAAGATGAGACCCATTATTAATAATATTGGCTCACCTTGTTACAATTTGGGGGCACGCCGTAGCGTAGTGGTTAAGGCACTGAGCTACAAGCCGGAGGATCGAGGGTTCAAGTCCCGTTGGGGTCAGGATTTTTAAACTGACCTAAACCCTCTGGCGGCACCATGGTCCTGGGGTCGACTCAGCCTCTAACGAAAATGAGTACCAGACGCTTGTTCTGGGGGTAAAGGCGGCCGTCACGCAGGGCTGACAACCCGACTGACATAAAGTGCCAATTGTCTAGAAAAAGTGGGAGCCTTAACCTCCCACTACCCCAAGGGCCTCCTGAGGCCTGTTGTGGGATCACTTTACTTTTTTTTGTTACAATTTGGCAAAATGGCTTACCAAGAAATTTAATGAACTACCAAGTTTCGACAACAAAAGTATTGAAAATTCAATTGAATTAGTTAATGAACTGAATAATATCACATTGGATTGTAATAACAGATTGGTTTCTTTTGACGTCATTTCTTTATTTCCGAGCATCCCAATTGGGAAGATGTTAAATATTTTAGAAAAATGGCTCATTTCCTTGAAACTACAAAGAGAAATAATTAATGACTATTTGAATCTTACAAAACTTTGTATCGACAACAATTTTTTCACCTTCAATGGAAAATTTTATAAACAAATCTCAGGTTTGGTTATGGGAAACCCACTTTCACCATTTTTGGCAAATTTATTTATGGGTTATTTAGAATGTCATATCACCAATGCTTATCCCTGGATGTTCAAATGTTGGTATAGATATGTGGATGATATTTTCTCTGTGATAAATTCTAAATATATTGAAGATGCATTAAAGTTACTCAACCTCCAGGATGAATCTGTGAAATTTACTATGGAATTAGAAAATAATAACCAAATCCCATTTTTGGACCTCTACATAAGAAGGAATGAACAACAGCAAAGAATTGAATTCAATATATACAGAAAAGATACTCATATTGACAATTACATAAAGTCTTCAGGTTTCAATCATATTGCGCATAAGCACGCAATTTTCAACAGTTTGATATATAGATTATTGAATGTTCCACTAAATGAAGAAGATTTTAAGAAAGAATACAATCACATTTTGGACATAGCTTATTTAAATGGTTTTGGAAAGGAAATAATTATAACTAAATTAAAGAAATTCAGACAACAAAAAAGATTAAAAGAATACACTACCCTGCAATCTGATTCAAAGAAAGGATACAATTTAAGAAAATCACTTATCATCCTAGAATACATAACAAATTTCAAAAAATTTTCAAGAAATTCAATATTACATTGGCACCGATAAATAAATTTAGCCTTGGTAACGTGTTAATAACCAATAAGAAAATGAACACCCCAGATAGTAAAAAATCTGGAATTTATCAAATTGATTGTGGAGATTGCAATAAAGTATACATAGGAAAAACAAAAAGAAATTTGGACACTCGCACAAAGGAACACTTTAGAAGTATTAAAAATGGTGAAATTGAAAAATCAGCTATTGCAGCACATAGTTTGTTGGAAGGTCATAAAATTGAAAAAGAAGCTAAACTTCTAAAACATTTGGAAAAACCTTTGGATTTGACAGTTTGGGAGAAAATATGTATTCAGAAGAACAAATTTATATCCATGAATTTCGACATTCCGGATGAACGTGACCTCATCTCGAAGTTCATCAAATCAATACCAGATGGCAACGATATCTCGAAGTTCATCAAATCAACACCAGATGGCAACGTTATAGAGGGAGATTCCAACGAATATCCGATAGTCATAATGGTGGTTGAAAATGAATGACAAGATCATTTGAAAACTATAGTTACTGTGTTTAATAAAACATGAAATATGAGGTAAGATGTAAAAATGACTCATTAATTTATTAATTAAGAACCTCATAATGTGTTTCCCATTTTTAACTTTGAATAATATTTCCTAATATTAAACATGTTTTATTAATATAGTGACTTTACTCAAAAGTAAAATAAAATATGAAGTTAAAGCTCTAGGGCTTAACAATTAAAGTTTTATCATTATTCTACCTTAATACTTCCCTCATTTTTATTTCTACTGAGAGCTGCTAAACATAAACCCTAATTGCAATAATCCAGGCAACGTAAAGACAATTACATCATCTATAATATAGACTCAGCCAGAATTCTTGTTTAGTGTTAAATATCTAGAAAGAATAATTGATTAATAATTTATTTCCAAGCAAATCTTCATAATAACAATTGTACAAGAACTGAAATAAAATTTTCTTCAGTTTATCATGTGTTACAGTAAGAGAAATTTATTAGTCTTAGCAAATGCATTTAGAAATGAGTATATTGTTTATTTGTTACCTTGAATCTTGGAGTACACATTCATATCCGGTTCAGGATAATATTGAGTCATAAATATTCATTATAAGAAAATAAACAATGTCAATGACTCTCAAAATGTAATTTTGATTTGACTATATGATCTTTTGAAAAGGTGTCTCACAATTATTTCTACAATTTTTGTGTTAATGAATGGATTTACACACTTGGGCTGTACTTATAAATTATTGTAAATGAGACAATTTCTTCTATGAACCGAAATTTTTACCAAAGCCTTCCTGATTTACACACTGGTGCACTAACCACTTGTGCTAAACAGGCGCAAATTTTTCTCTTTTATTGTATAATCCTCCCTTCCTTTAGCGATGAACAATCATTCATAATGTAATTGAGTTGGTTCTACATCAAGAAGACATTATAATGTGACTATTAATACTACTTTTTAAATAGCTTTTAAGATGTCACGGTTCCAATAATGGCTCTCTAGAGATCCACAGTTCGATTCCTGGTTCAGATATTAATTTTTCTTTCACAGTATCATTATAGAGCGATTCCATGAAAATGTCCTAGCGAGGTGAAAATTTTGAAACTGACGCAGGAATAATTCTGTTGATGTAATATCTGACTGATTGTAAATATCAAATTTTATAATTCTATAAGAAACATTTTCAAATGTGCATTATTTTAATCTAATAATAGCGGTAGAACTTGTCATATTCCAAACCTGAAAAATACGCAAAATTTTAGCAATTTCTTGTTTAATGATTTGGTCGTATGAATTCGTTTTATTTCACAAAATCTTTTGTTAAACCATACTTTGGTCCTCGTTGGTCGTAAATTAAACAATAATAATTGGATTCTAATATTCTATATACCTTAAATGTGTCCTATAGTTGTTAACTGTAAGTTATGGTCAGTCAGTCACAGAAAACGGATAAAATTACTGTGCACAACATAATAATTGATGGATTAACATTTCCTCTTGGATTCTACGTTGTCGGTACACAACTAACAAAAAAGTATAGATGACATTTTCTTGTAAAGTCATTATTTTTCCCGCTGGAGTCCCGTGACTGACTGACTTTTTGACGCCTCACTTATATTGCTAATACTCATAACGCAGTCAGTTGCTTGTTGGACTCAGCTGTGTATTAACATAAATATGGTTTAGGAAATCTGGTAGACTGTTCGGCTCAGCTGTTTCATAAAATAATTACTGGCCCTTCTTGTGTGACAATTTGAGCTAAAAGGCAGTCAGCAGAAGGATTTAAATGTAGAGCAATTACATGAAAATGTCATACCGACGTGAAAATTTTGAAATTGGCGCAGCAGTAATTTTCTCGATGAGATATTTTTTTGCAGATGAAATTTTCTGATTATAGAAATTAATGATGTTTTTATTATTGACTTAACATTTCTCAATGAAAGATAAATTAAATTTGAAGAGAAAAATTTTCGCCTAGACCGGGACTCGAACCCTGGACCCTTGGCTTTCCGGGCCAAGTGCTCTACAAACTGAGCTACCGAGGCGAGTTACGATCTAGACGCAATTTTTTCTCTTATATACGTTGTAATTCCCTATCGCCAAATGCTTTTGAAACCATTGTTTCTATCTTTGCAAATGGCGGCTTCTTGGTTAAGAAGACATTTATTGGGAATTTAACATTACTTTATAAAGCTAGTAAGGCTTCTAATGATGTTTTTATTATTGATTTAACATTTCTCAATGAAAGATAAATTAAATTTGAAGAGAAAAATTTTCGTCTAGACCGGGACTCGAATCCGGGACCCTTGGCTTTCCGGGCCAAGTGCTCTACCAACTGAGCTACCGAGGCTAGTTAGGATCTGGACGCAAATTTTTCTCTTATATACGTTGTAATTCCCTATCGCCAAATGCTTTTGAAACCATTGTTTCTATCTTTGCAAATGGCGGCTTCTTGGTTAAGAAGACATTAATTGGGAATTTAACATTTCTTTATAAAGCTAGTAAGGCTTCTAATGATGTTTTTATTATTGATTTAACATTTCTCAATGAAAGATAAATTAAATTTGAAGAGAAAAATTTTCGTCTAGACCGGGACTCGAACCCGGAACCCTTGGCTTTCCGGGCTAAGTGCTCTACCAACTGAGCTACCGAGGCGAGTTATGATCTAGACGCAAATTTTTCTCTTATATACGTTGTAATTCCCTATCGCCAAATGCTTTTGAAACCATTGTTTCTATCTTTGCAAATGGCGGCTTCTTGGTTAAGAAGACATTTATTGGGAATTTAACATTACTTTATGAAGCTAGTAAGGCTTCTAATGATGTTTTTATTATTGATTTAACATTTCTCAATGAAAGATAAATTAAATTTGAAGAGAAAAATTTTCGCCTAGACCGGGACTCGAACCCGGGACCCTTGGCTTTCCGGGCCAAGTGCTCTACCAATTCAAATTTAATTTATCTTTCATTGAGAAATGTTAAATCAATAATAAAAACATCATTAGAAGCCTTACTAGCTTTATAAAGTAATGTTAAATTCCCAATACATGTCTTCTTAACCAAGAAGCCGCCATTTGCAAAGATAAAAACAATGGTTTCAAAAGCATATGGCGATAGGGAATTACAACGTATATACGAGAAAAATTTGCGTCTAGATCGTAACTCGCCTCGGTAGCTCAGTTGGTAGAGCACTTGGCCGGGAAAGCCAAGGGTCCCGGGTTCGAGTCCCGGTCTAGGCAAAAAATTGTCTCTTCAAATTTAATAGAAATTAATGTTTGAAATACGGATTATTTTTTGATCTAAATTAATAGTAGAACATGATATATTGCAAAACCTGAAACACATGCAAAATTAAACGACATTTTGTTTTACGATTTCACTGTATAAATTTGTTTTGTTTCACCGATTCTTTTGTTATACCATATTTTGGTTCTTCCTGATCATAAATATAATATTAATATTTACTAATAATTGTAATATTTACTAATAATTGTAATATAATATTCTAGATAATTAAAATGCGCCCTATAATTATAAAGGGATTGTAATGACTTTTTTATTTGACTGAATATCATTAATATTTATAGGATTTGTATTTTTTATTTCTTCTTTAGTTATTCTTTATAGAGATGATTATATACATGGGGACTTGAATATTAATCGATTTATTTTTCTAAGCTACAGTCAGTCACATGAAACATAAAAAATTATTGTACACAATACGATAATCGATGGATCCAAATTTCATTTGGGATTCTACGTTATCGGTACATAACTAACAAAAAAGTATTAACGACATTGTCTTGTAAAGTAATTACGTTGATTATATTAATTACATTTTATGTTTTTATTAATGACATTTAAATAATTTTTCATTATGCGATTCTTCAATATGTATTATGTATTGGAATTAGAAGCAGGTGCGCGGTTCATATGTGTTAGAAAATGTGTGTATGGAAGGCCTTGAACCTGAAAGGTTCTCGCATTAGTTTGACCTTTGACATGACATGTGTGCCGTATTATCGGGGATTCACAGTGCGATGTTGCCACATTGTACTAGCATTCACTTTGTGAAACTGAGTCATGCTTGTTAATTGCAAGAACAGTTTTAAATCATATGAAGTTTCTAGTATAAAAAAATACAATTGGCGTGGAGTATATGTGATTATGTATGTATAACCTGTAGTGTAAAATAAAATTATTATTGGGTGTAACATTATTGGAAACCAACAGTGAAAATATGTATGACAACACTGTACTATGTGCACCTGCTGCAAACAGCCAATCAAGATTTCGCGCATTGTAAGAGATTTCTTTCGATTGTTTAGTTTAAAAATAGAACTCATGTCAGCAAAATAATTTGTAATCAGTTGCTTTGAAAGAATTATAACAGAATTTTCCATATTTAAATACAAATTTCAATAATTTGTATACTGTACTTTTTCGTTAATTTTTTTTTTGTCTTTATAGTTGAGACGCATAAAAGTCAATATTAGTGATCTGGAACGAACAATGCGAATTCCATATCGGCATTTTTATTTATTTTAATGGTTCAATCCATTAACAGTATCAGATAAATTTTAATCAGTTAATACGGTTGTAATAAAATTATACCCATATTAGGCATATTTAACTATAGAGAAGGCCCTACGTTGTTAAAAAGTTAATATTTTCTTTATTTTGTGAAATTTAAAATGATACTTGGTAACCAAGTTAAATAAATTACACTATTGATTTAATATTTTTACAGCATATCAAATTGTACATTTCCTATACATGATAAAAGGAGTGAAGTTCTTTATTCATCTCCAATTTTCGCTTTTTATATATTATCCATCCATAGTAATTCTGTCCGAGGGCAGGCCTTTCACTGCAATCATAGCATTTTCACGCTGTGCTTGCAGCTTTACTAGGGAACTGTAGATGTGATAGCTTCCCGTTGCTTTCCACACCGGTGGAGGACGATGATGATGATGATGATAAGGATGATGATGGCCATATGGTTTCGGGGACCGTTTGGGCCTTAAATTTTTCTTGGCATTTATCTTATAGGTGAGGAAAAAACCCGATAAAAACCTCGCCCAGAAAAACTGTCCCGACCGGGGATCGAACCCGGGCCCGCTGCGTGATAAGGCAGCACACTACCTCGAGACCACAGCGGTGGACTTATCTATTATAATTTCATATTATTTTTAATATTTGTATAATATTTGCAGCTCCAGAATATTAAAGTCTAAATAAAATTCAGATATGTCAATCACAGAATGTAGTCAGTCAGTCACACATCATATATTAGGTTATAACTCTGGTCTTAATTGCGATTTTTGTTTCGTTTTTTATTGAGAATATAACTTGAAATGTGTCTTCCAAACGGTATTTTGGAAAATTGAATTAGGAATCATACTTCAGAGCATGATGCAGATGAACATGTTAAGCTGCATAATGAGTTGACATTTATGTCAGTCAGTCACACATACTTTGATATATAATAAATAGCACTGTTTTCATTCAAAAGTTGTATATTTAAGTACAGTCTTAACCACACACTATTCCTCTATCATATCACGTAGATAACACCCCTAATTTCAATCAGTTGTAATATTTATGCAACCATTTTGCTGCAAAAGTGTATTGTAAATGTCAGTCAGTCACATATGGAATTAAATAATCAATTGAGTTGGTGTTTACTTGATGAAAATCCATATTTATTAATTAAATAAAAATAAAACGTAGTTTTATTTGATTTTCATATTTATTATATAATTCAGTGACAGCTGTTTCGGTGCACTGTACCTTCTTCAGACATGTTAACAAATTATGAATTGTGTTCGAACTGATCTAAGCAACAATACAACAATATTTATTTAAATTTTTTTTAATTTAACAAAGGGGATTCATTCAAATCAAGTTGAGAATTTAACAGTTTTTTACTACTTTTAAATTTATTAATTTCTACAGCCTCCAAAAGATCTAACTTCTTACCCTTATCACAAATATGTAAAATTTCAAAATTTGGATCGAAACAATGATTAAATTGGAATAGGTGGTTAGCATATTTTGAATTTTCTAAATTTCTGTTATATGCTCTCATGCGTTCCTTTATCCGAGAGATAAAAGGTCTATCAGTTTGTCCTATATAGACATTGTCACATGTGCCACACTTCAATTTATATACACCTGATAATTTTTTTTTTGTTTTTTATTATATTTTTGTAGAGTTTTTATTAGTTTAAATGCCACATTAATGTTCAACTTTTTAAAGTGTTTAGATATTTTATTTGAAAGTGGGCCTATGTATGACATTACGACATATTTCTTTATGTTTTTCCTTGGGTAAAGGGAAAACTTTGTTAATTGTTTTTTTGTAATGAACCTTCTTAATTAAACATTCTATAATTTCAGGGTCATAGCCATTATTAACAGCCAATTGTTTAATAAAATTCAATTCATTATTATATTCCAAGGGTGAAAGAGGGATATTTAAAAGTCTATGAATGTAACTATTAAAGGCTGCCATCTTATGAGTATATGGGTGAAGAGAAGAACTATGGATAGTGGTATCAGTATGAGATGGTTTGTGAAAGATACCAAACTCAAACTTATTATCCATGTGTTTTTATTGATAAATCGAAGAAATTTTATACTATTATTTTTTCTAATTCCATTGTGAAATTAATACTTCTGTGAATGTTATTAATAAAATTTAAAAAGGAATTCAATTGTCTTTTGGTTCCTGTGAAGCCTGCTATGACATCATCTACATAACGATACCAAAATAGAACATTTCTAGCTAATACATTCTTATGTGTGGTTTGTTCTAAGCCCTCTTTTGGCAGAGATTTTTATGGATGACTTAGAACAAACCATACATAAGAATGTATTAGCTAGAAATGTTCTATTTTGGTATTGTTATGTAGATGATGTCATAGCAGGCTTCACAGGAACCAAAAGACAATTGAATTCCTTTTTAAATTTTATCAATAACATTCACAGAAGTATTAATTTCACAATGGAATTAGAAAAAATAATAGTATAAATTTCTTGGATTTATCAATAAAACACATGGATAATAAGTTTGAGTTTGGTATCTTTCACAAACCATCTCATACTGATACCACTATCCATAGTTCTTCTCTTCACCCATATACTCATAAGATGGCAGCCTTTAATAGTTACATTCATAGACTTTTAAATATCCCTCTTTCACCCTTGGAATATAATAATGAATTGAATTTTATTAAACAATTGGCTTGTTAATAATGGCTACGACCCTGAAACTATAGAATGTTTAATTAAGAAGGTTCATTACAAAAAAACAATTAACAAAGTTTTCCCTTTACCCAAGGAAAACATAAAGAAATATGTCGTAATGTCATACATAGGCCCACTTTCAAATAAAATATCTAAACACTTTAAAAAGTTGAACATAATGTGGCATTTAAAACTAATAAAACTCTACAAAATATAATAAAAAACAAAAAAAAAAATTATCAGGTGTATATAAATTGAAGTGTGGCACATGTGACAATGTCTATATAGGACAAACTGGTAGACCTTTTATCTCTCGGATAAAGGAACACATGGGAGCATATAACAGAAATTTAGAAAATTCAAAATATGCTAACCACCTATTCCAATTTAATCATTGTTTCGATCCAAATTTTGAAATTTTACATATTTGTGATAAGGGTAAGAAGTTAGATCTTTTGGAGGCTGTAGAAATTAATAAGTTTAAAAAGTAGTGAAAAACTGTTAAATTCTCAACTTGATTTGAATGAATCCTCTTTGTAAAAATTTAAAAATTTAAATAAATATTGTTTTATTGTTGCTTAGATCAGTTGGAACACAATTCATAATTTGTTAACATGTCTGAAGAAGGTACAGTGTACCGAAACAGCTGTCACTGAATTATATAATAAATATGAAAATCAAATAAAACTACGTTTTATTTTTATTTAATTAATACATATGGAATTACTCTATAATATTATAATATGATCCATTACTGGAACTGTGTTAAAATAACAGTATTGGAAAATGTTAAATAATATCGTTTACTGCTTATAAAAGTGGTGGTGTAAAATTCTCAAATATAGATACTTCTAAATGAAGCCGGCCTTTGGCGATGATAGTAACAGCTACCTGGCAGTGGACGAAACGATAGTTATAGATTTGTATATGTGGAAAGAATTGTTAATGTTTGTGCCAGGTTTACAATGGTGTAAGTAGGCTGCACACTAGTACAGAGAACTTAGAGGTCCAAGGTTTGATTCCTGGTTCAGACATTAAGTTTTCTTTTCACAATATAATTATAATATGATCCAGTATTCGAATTGTGTTAAAATGACAGTATTGGAAAATGTTAAATATGATCATCATCATCAGCAGAATTGGTTATCCATCTTTTACTGGGTCTTGCAACATTTCTTCATCCTAGTGGTTTGTAATGAAGGATCTGTTTCGGAATTGTATTGTTATTCATTCTATTGATGTGGTCCATCCATTCATCTCTGTATTGTGTAATTCTCTCTAATAGTTTGAATATATTCAGTTCTCTTCATATATCCTTACTTCGCCTTTGATCCATTATTGTATAGCTAGCCACACTCCTCAGAAACCTCATCGTTGACGATTCTATTCTTCCTTCCTGGTTTTTTGTTAAGACCCAATGTTCTGATCCATATAGTAGTGTGGGAACCGCCATTGTTTTATAAAATTTTAAAAGTGTGTCCTTTCTAGTTCCTTTGAGACTTCTTTTTATGGTTGCACACCCTATAATGAATATTAATAATGATGATTCAGTATTTGATATTAAAACAACGCATATTCTCAAAATATCTATGAAATCTGAGCATTAGAAATTGGGTTATGTGTGGATCATTTAATAAAAGAATCACTCTAACATTTGCATGTCTGTTTTCTTCGAATGACTGTGTACCAACAAATAAATTAAAATATGCATATATTTGTTAAACCTACAAAATTGGACCATGAATTTGAATTTGTTAGGTATGTTATCAGTTTATAGAAATCTTGGGCGTTGGACATTTTATTTACCAGGTGGAAAACTTGTGCAATATCAAAAATGATTATAGACAACCTAACAGCATATAGAGCTGAATGATTTTAATGGACCAATGGTTTCATAAAATCAATGGCAGTGTTTCAGATCCGTGGCAAAGCATACTATTTGTCTTTTTTTTCTAAGATTACTGAATTTTAGTATTAAGAACATCTTGATAGTAATAGTCATGATAATAATGAGAAGAATAAGAATAGTAAAGTTAAGTTGTGCAGGATTTACGATGTGTGGAATTGTATTAAAAATATGACAAGACTTTTGTATACTACTGTAGAACACACAGTCCTTGTCCTGCTGTGTCTACTTACAATGTTCCCTCAGTTCATATCTCATTACTTCATGTATGAAATCAAGGGCAGAAAATATCCAATGCCGTGGGTATCTGTCTTGGTAAAGCTTACAGCCCGCAGTTGCAATTTAACTTGTTTCCAAATTGAGCGTAACAAAGTCAATGTACTTCTCATTCGTAAACATACATCGAACATCAAATCACCTCACAAACTAATGGCCTGCTGTTACCAAACTTACATCCACAAACAAAACAGAAATGACTTGTGTGTTGTGAGTTAATAGCCTTTGTATTTAACTATGCAGCCACTATAACGTAGAGTTGACTCAAAATATAAATGGGATAATTGAATAGTTGTCAAAATTTACTCTTTGCACAGAGGAATATTTAACAGAACATAAAATGACGCGGATGTGTCACCTTGTTTCTATACAGATTGATATGCTGAAAATTTATCTGTCTTTTTCAGGTTAAATCAGTTGCTGTGAGGAATGATATTGAAAAGATTGTTACCAAAGAAGAGGTAACTGAAAATTTGGTAAGTTTATTTTCATCGGAAAGTATATCAAATGTTTGTTTAGATTTTTCCTTGCAATCTTTGGCATTAGTGTCTGTTATCTACTAATTTAAGACTTTGGATGGTGATAAATTGATAACAATGTGCACTATGAGTTAATCCATCAATAGTAATTCTGCCCAAGGGCAGGTCTTTCACTGCAATCATAGCAGTTTTATGCTATGCTTTGCAGCTTTTCTAGGGAATTGTAGATGATGGAGCTTCCCGTTGCTTTGCACACCATTGAATAATGATGATGATAAGTAGGATGAGTTACGGGGTCCTAAGCTTCCTGACATATTACTTGAAGGTGAAGAAAAACTCCGAAATAAACCTCACCCAAGAGCCTGTCCTGACTGGGAATCGAACCCAGTACAGCTACGTGAAAAGGCAGCATGCTATCTTGAGAACACAGTTGCGAACTTATGAGTTAATATTATCATGTTATTTATCAGTTCACTGACTCCTGGAATGGCATCTTCATTATCACCACCATTTGTTTGACCAGTTTTTAAATTCCATAAAATAATCGGAGTCCCATCACTGTAATATGAATCACAAACATGAACCTAAATGTTGAAACAAACTGCTAAGAATAGAAGTGGCTTAAATGAGACTGCTAAGCCCACTAGTGAACTTCACTCTTTCTCATCATAAACAGAGTGCTGATATTTTCTTCTGACTGCATTTGGATCTTTAACTTATTTTGCTTTTTGGTTTCCAATAAAATAGAATCACGATTTTCTTGTCTACATTAGAGAGGTACCTTTTCTCAGCAGAAAATAACAATCCCTGTTTTATGGAAATACCAACGAAATAAAGGTTTTAGGTTTGTTACCATCAAAAGATATTTAAAAAAATTGAACATACCTTCTCTGTTCCTATCTAGTAGACACCGGTAGTGACTGTGCCAAAAAAATATGTATATGTGTGTGTGTGTGTGCATGCATCTGTGTTAGTTCTTAACGAAATTTTTTTTTTTTTTTTTTTGCTTTATGGTGGTTAAACTTTGCATATAGCATTTAATTCAAGAAGGTAATTTATGTTTTTTAACCAGCAAAAATGGGCCATCAAGAATTAGTTCATCTATAACAAAAAAGTGAATGCTATATGCCAATATAAAATTGCTCGCTGCCACTATGTTTTCTTCATTGCAATGTAGGTCTATCTGTGTATAATACTATATAATTAATGATTAAATTGACATTGTCTATTAGATACTTTTGTTTTATTTAATTAATACTTTTAATCAAGGAATAGAAATTGAATGGTTAGAAATAGTTTAAATTTACGTCAAATTATAAAACAATATGCAATAGGTAATAACCAATTTAAAGGATAACAAATATAAATTAACCTGTAAATCTGAAAAATCGGTCCTTGCTGTCTATCTGCTGATTAACTTGTATTTCTTGCATAGTGAACTTTTTATGTAGGTGTTGAAACCTCTATGTTATGTATATGTATATATATTGTATTTATTTTTCTTATTATGTTATATATATATATATATATATATACACACACATACATATACTAAAAGCTTGCCTCTGGCCCGAGATTCACAGGTTCAAACCCGGCCGGGGTCGATGGATTTTTTAGGACGGAAAAATCCAAGGAGCAAGTCCTCCAGGAGGGACTTTAAGCCGTGGGTCCCGAGTCTGAAGATTTTCATGCTCGTAAAAAATCCTTAAGCCTGAATGAAAAGGCCTCTTAGCAAAATTTACCGAATTTTCCCATCCTAGTACTACCTTGGTTTCCTTGATGTCAGTATGAGGCGGAACGCTGACCACGGACCACTCAAAATGACATCTGTACGAAAACAAGTGTAACTAAATTATTATGGTTCAAATTCTTCCCTGTAGGGGGAGAGTGCCTAAATCTCTGTAAAGGGAAAATATAGGCTAACAATACAAAAAAAAATATATACTAAAACAAAAACATGCACCGATATTAAAGTGCCTTAGTAGAAGTGCCTTGGAGTGACCAGCTCATTTGAGGCAATACAGCCCAGAAGGCCTAATTGTTGTTACAATTTGATCTTGAGATTAACCGACTTAAGAGGGTTTCATTTCCACTTCAGTGTTCACTAAGCTGTTTAACAGATATCAACATTAGTGGGCTTTAAATGCATTAGTCTCAGGCATGCAAATTCCAGAGGATCTTGATATGCAATCTGGAAAAATCATAATATTATTTGATAGTTCTCTTTTTTGTACAGGTAAGACGGTGTTAGGAAATTACTGTAATATCATACAAAAAATAAAACTTATACAAAGCCCTTCAAATTTGTTTTATAACCCATCAATAACAGGCAGTCAGTTGTTCATTGAGGTTGCTTTTTATCAGTTTATTGGTGACAAATTGTACTGCGCAAATATGTTTAAAGTGTACTGTACACTATCCATTTAACTTTTCTTTAATTTTTAGAAATAAAATAATTATTAATATATAATTCCAAATTTCATGTTTTATATGAATATATAAATATATATATATAATATGGGGCACGTCATAGTGTAGTGGTTAAGGCACTACGCTACAAGCCGGAAGGTCTAGGGTTCAAGTCCCGGTGGGTTCAGGATTTTTAAACTGATCCAAACCTTCTGGTGGCAATATGGCCCTGGGGTCGACTCAGCCTCTAACGGAAATGAGTACCAGGCGCTTGTTCTGGGGGAAAAGGCGGCCGTCACTCAGGGCTGACAACCCAGCTAACATGAAGTGCCGATTGTCCAGAAAGTGGGAGCCCTAACCTCCTACTACCCCAAGGGCCTCCTGTGGCCTATAGTGGGATTACTTTACTTTTACTGTATATATATATATATATATATAAAGTACCACAATTTGCATATAACATGGAGAAAAGTTGCACCCCAGTTAAATTATATTATATATATATAATTCGAAATTTTATGCTATAATTTTACTGGGGTGCAATTTTTCTCTGTATTATATCCAAATTCGTGGTACTCCAGATTTTGGTAAATCTGGCTAGTACTGTGATTGAATTAACCATTTCTTCCTAATTTTCCATATTTGCTAAGTTTCCATTGCCGTGTAATAATATTTTTTATACATGTGACCATGTATTTAGTTTTATTGATAATTACTTCCAGCCCATGATCTATGTTTTTAGTTTAAGTTAATTTTCAGCAATATTCTAGTACTTTCTATTGAAAATTACTTCCAGGCCATGATCTGTGTTTTTAGTTTAAGTTTAGTTTTCAGCAATCTTCTAGTGCTTCATTATCTTTTATGACCCGTTATGTTGCGGTAATGTAACTCTGTGGTAACCTAAAGAGTGTTTTAAAATTGTACAAGGAAATATAATAAATTTAGTCAAGACAACCTTGTCCATTGGCCAAAAACCTCATGATGTCTTGAAGTATCAATTTGTGTTTTTTTTTTTTTTTCGTTTTCCAGATAGTCAAGTTTACATTTTTGAATGAGCTGTTTAAAGATGGTGCCGAAGTTTGAGACATGATAATAATAATTTTGTGTGTTGTAAATATTGATATTTATCAGTTTATTGTAACTTTGCAGGTCCCAGAATTTCGTATAAAACAAATTCAAGGTATTAACATTAAACATCTGCTGCCTGTAATGGATGTGTTGGTACCTGTTATGAAAACTATAACAAAGGTAAGCAATTGATTTGGATTTTCTTTTCCGATGTTAGACAATGTTTGATTCTGTATATAGTACTTCATTAATCTGAATGAATTATTTTGTGGTAAATCAGGATGGACTATTGTAGAAGTACTTAGGTCTATGAGATGTATCCATCCAATGGCTGATTGGCTCAAATTCGAGCTTTGGCCTCCCTTTACTTCAGCCTCCAATCATTTCTATTTTGTGCAGCAAGCCTCCAGTTGTGACACTTAAGTAGGTTTGCAGCATCTTCCTTAATACCATCCTCCCATCGTTTTTTCGGTCTTCCACCCGTCTATTCTCTATAAAACTTTCTGTAAGCACCTTTTTTTGTGCTTGGTCTGTTGCGAGCCTTTGTACATGGCCAGCTCATTCTAATTTCTTTAACTTAATAAAATTGACAAGGTCAGGTTCATTGTATTTGTCATACAGTTCTATGTTGTATCGTATTCTCCACTGACCTTAATATTTATTGGTCCAAATATTTTCCTGAGTACTTTTTTTTTTCAAAATTATTTAGGACTACCTCTGATCTTTTAGTGAGGCTCCATGTCTCACTACCATAGGTCAAAACTGATCTTATTAAAACTTTATACAGCCTTATTTTAGTTGCTGAGTGTATGTTATTACTCTTCATTATTTTATGAAGTGAGAAATAAGCTTTGTTGACCAGTTTCAGTCTTCTTTGTCTTGGTGGTTATTATCTGTAATACTTGAGCCAAGATAGTTAAAATTTTTCACAATGTTAAAACCTAATTCTTTTATGCTATTAGATTGCTGTTCTGACATTGGTTTAACACCTGTCTGTATCATAACTTGTGTTCTCTGCATGTTAATTTCTAGGCCTATATCATCTGTGGTTGCTTTAAATTCTGCATAAAATTCTTGAATGTCTTTGTTACTTCTGCTTAAGAGACATATGTCATCTGCATACCCTATTATCTGTGTAGTGTGATATTCTAGAGTCCCTTTGGTGTTCACTGATAGCTTTCTAATGGTGTATTCAAGAACCAAATTAAACAAGTATGGGGCCAACCCATCACCCTGGAATAGCTTAAAAGATTCTGTAAGTTGTGTCTGTACCTTAACTTGAGCCGTTGTTAAGGTAGAATATTTTTATCACTCACCTCATATTGTTGAGACGTTGTGTCAGTCATGGTACCCTTAACCAACCTTATTAACTTTTTGGGGATGCTAAATTCATTCATTATTTCGTCAATTTTTTCTCGTATACTATCATAGGCCTGTTTAAAATATATTTGAAATACGCTGATATTAAACTCGCAACATTTCTGAAGTAATTTTTACTGTGTACAATTGGTCAATTGTGGACCATCCTCTTCTAAATCCTCCCTGGTATTCGCCTAATAGATTTCTATGTATGGCTCTAATCTTAATCGTATGATATTTGTGAGAATTTTATATGCTATGCACAGTAGGGTTATTCCTCTATAATTACTACAGTCCAGCTTGTCTCCCTTCTTGTATATTGGGCAGATAATACTATTCCTCCAATCGTTGGGTATACGTTCTTCTTGCCAGATGAGTGTTATGAAGTGATGAATTCCTTTTAACAGTTTTCTCCACCGTTTGTTAAAAGTTCAGCAGGTATCTTATCTACTCCTGGAGCTTTTATTATTATTTAAAGATTTTAGGGAGTTTTTAACTTCTTCTATGCTTGGTGGATTTAATGCATAACCATCATCTTCATCAAGGGTTAGATCTTGAGGTCCTTCTGTTTCATGAATTGGGCTTATTGTTCCACTCAGCAGAACATGGAAGTATTTCTTCCATATAGACTTAATCCCTTCTTGGTGTCCAATGATGTTATCTTGATTATCCTTAATGGGCATTATGGTGGGTTTAAAACCTTCTCTCAGTGACTTGACCTTTCTAAATGCTACATGCAGGTTATGTTTTCCAAATTCTTCATTTACCTCACACAATTCTTTGTTTAATACTTGTCTTTTCTTTCTTTGGAATAGCTATCTGTGATTCTTCGTTTATCTTCATACTCCATCCTTCTGGCTCTAGTTGGTCTACTTAGCCAGCATTTGTAAGCTCGATTCCTTGCTGTTAGTGCTTCCTCACATTCCTCGTTGAATCATTCCTTGTGTCTATTCTTATTTTTATATCCCAATGTCTTGGTTGCTACTTCGGTTTTTTTTTTACTTCATGTTTTCTCAAGTATCATCAATATCATTCGTGGAAATTTCTTCCAACATGTTTTGATAGGTTTCCTAGGTGTTCAGGTTCTTTAAGTTTATCAATATTTATTTTTTGTTCCTTGATTTTTGGTTCATCTTTCCATCTATTTATTTTACCTCTACATAGTGTTTTAACTAGATAGTGGTCTGAGTTTCCTATTACCCCATGATCAATTATACTTGAGGCATTCCTCTTGTCTATTAATATGTGGTCAATCTGATTAGCTGTTATCCATCAGGAGTACTCCAGGTCTCTTTGTGTATATTTTTCCTAGGAAAACAGGTGGAGCTAATTACCATATTCTTACTGGCTGCAAAATCTATGCTTTGGCCATTATCATTGGATGTTGTATGCAAACTATTGTTCCTTTATATATTCTCTCTTGTCCTACTGTGGCATTTATATCCCCTAATATGATTTTAATATCGTATTCATGTAGACTTTCACGGCCGGAGATGCTATGATGATCTTGAAGAAGATTTTCGGGCTGTAGGCCGTGGTCGTGAGGCTTGTAGTTCCCCGACGTTTTGCCAGAGACTGCGTCTGGCATCCTCAAGGGTTGTCTTGAGACTGGCAATTCTGTCCGCTGTCTGTCTTATTTATACGTTCACCGCGATGTGTTCGCAAGTTGTATCTGACTTCTGATTGGTCAGCGGTAGGGACTTCCATTGCTCCAGTGAGATTGCTGTTTGATGGTCTGGTCGACTGTACGTTATATCTGTCTTCTGATTGGTCAGCGGTAGGGACTTCAATTGTTCCACTGAGATTGCTGTTTGATAGTCTAGTCGACTGTGCCTGTAGAGGTTTACATTTTGCAACCAGACTTAAGGAGCATGAAAGATACAGTCGTCTTAAACAAATGGATAAGTTGGCAGTAGCAGAACACTCTTTACTTGATGGCCACAGGATACAATACCAGAATACAGACATATTATCTAACTGCACACACTATTTTCCCCGTCTACAACGAGAAGCCATCGAAATATTCAAACATAAAAACAGTTTCAACAGAAAAGAATAATCATTAAAAGTCAACAAAGTATGGATACCGGTTTTAAAAACGCAAAATGTAAACTTCTACAAGCACAGTCGACTAGACTATCAAACAGCAATCTCAGTGGAACAATTGAAGTCCCTACCGCTGACCAATCAGAAGACAGATATAACGTACAGTCGACCAGACCATCAAACAGCAATCTCATTGGAGCAATGGAAGTCCCTACTGCTGACCAATCAGAAGGCAGATACAACTTACGAACACATCGCGGTGAACGTATAAATAAGACAGACAGCGGACAGAATTGCCAGTCTCAAGACAACCCTTGAGGATGCCAGATGCAGTCTCTGGCGAAACGTCGGGGAATTACAAGCCTCACGACCACAGCCTACAGCCCGAAAATCTTCTTCAAGATCATCTTCAAGATTTTAATATCGTTTGATGGCAAACTATCATAGGTTCTTTCTAAGTTATGATAAAATTGATGTTTCATATTCTCCTTTTTCTCCTCTGTGGGTGAATGTGTATTGATGATTCATAAATTGAAGAATTTAGTTTTTAGGCGGATAACACACATTCGTTCAATAATAGGTGTAAAAGCTAGTACATTTTCCCTCATTGATTTAGTTACAATAAATGCCACTCTAAATTCTCTTTTTCCAGCTTGCTTCCCGTTCTGAATTATAGTGTTTGTTTTATTATCATATATGTCATTACCCATCCACTTTATCTGTTGTATAGCTGATTTGTATATTATATTGGTGTAATTGCTGTAGGAGAGATTCTAAGCTCCTAGTTTTATAAAGGGTTCTAACATTCCAAGTGCCAATTCGTAAGGCCATTTTCCTTTGCTTTAGTTGTCGTTGTAGACCATCATTCCGAGGTATGTTGGGTTTCGGAACGTATTTGTTTTTACGGGGTAGGGATGTAAACCCCATACCCAACCTCCAGCAATCCAGGGGGGTCGATGAATTTTCTATTGGGGTTTTCTCCCTTAGCTGGTATGTCCCAATTTTTAAGCATCGAGAACTTGCTTTTTTGCCCCTGCACTTCTTAGTATTAACCAGTAGCCACGATGACGATGTGGTGCATTGGGTGGGCAGGAATAAATTACATTTCTCGGGTTTTATTAGTGTGCACACTCCTGAGACCACATATTGCCCATCCAACAGTTTGATATAATTTTTATAAAAATCTAAACCTCCATTTAATTTAACATTACTTTAAAAATCTTTATGTTACGATTAAAGGCTTCTTATACTGGATGTCTTAGAATTGTATTTGTTGATAGGGCAATATCATTTTAATTTTTTTTTGCACCAATTTTAAATCTCTGGTCTTTAATTCTGTAAAGTTCGTAATTTTCTCAATTTTTTACACTTTCATTCATTTAAACTGTACAATACGTCTCATCTCCTTCTGCCTTCAACAATTAATTTTTTGCAGAACACACATCCGAAATGCCAGTCAGCTCCAGTATTCCCACATTCTACTGCATATTTTATAACTGCAAATTTGTAATTTGAAATATACGAATGTCACCTGCCTTATCCATCATTAAGAAATGCAGGAAAATGTTACACTTAACATAATGTATCTCAAATCAATATTGATAAATGTTGTAATGAAACATGAATAGGAAAATCCATTCTTAGCCAATGACATGCTAGAGGTTATGAAGATAAATTTACGTAATTGTGCCAGTAACCACCTTCAAGCATTGTGGACTATAAAAAAATATGTGTACATTTTAAAAATAGAAAGACAAGATTCACTTTTATTTAATAATCAGATTGTATTTTTTAGTTTAATTTTCAAAATAAATGTTTGTCGTGTACACCTGAAATCACAATATCAAGAGCCCTGCTTTATCTGTCCTGCAGTATTGTTTATCTGGGATCTCAAAACACACCACTGTAAATTAATTCTGTCCTTATGCTAGAAAACACTATGTAATGTTAGTGGTCAGGGATATATTTTATTACTGAAGTGTTTTTTTGTAAGCACCATAGGTGGTTGATTAAGGCAACAGGCTAGAAGCTGGAAGACTAGTGGTATGAATCCTGATGGAGTCCTTCCTTTACCTTACTGTCTTGGATGGGAAGGAAGCCTGGATTAGCTCAATGGTTAAGAGCATAAGCACAGAAGCTGAAGGCTCGGAGTTCAATTCCCGGTTCAGGCATAAATTTTTCTCTTTACCATATGATTACAATAATTTAGTTGTGTACTTTAATATACTTATTTCAATCATAGTAACAGCTTTAGCTTCTTAATACTAATTTAATAAATAATGCTTTAGCTATGTGGAGTCCCTTCATGTCTTCTTCAGGTAGAAGCCATTCATTGTGTATTTGAGAATGATGATTCATAGCATTTGAATGTGGGACCAAGACCGTAAGGTAAAGGAAGGATTTGTGCTTGGATGGGAAGGAAGCCTGGATTAGCTCAATGGTTAAGAGCATCAGCAAGGAAAGCTGAAGGTTTGGGGTTCGATTCCCGGTTCAGGCATAAATTTCTCTCTTTACCATTTGATTACAATAATTTAGTTGTGTACTTTAATATACTTATTTCAATCATAGTAACAGCTTTAGCTTCTTAATATTAATTTAATAAATAATGCTTTAGCTATGTGGAGTTCCTTCATGTCTTCTTCAGGTAGAAGCCATTCATTGTGTATTTGTGAATGATGATTGATAGCATTTGAATGTGGGACCAAGACAGTAAGGTAAAGGGAGGATTTGTGCTTGGATGGGAAGGAAGGCCTGGATTAGCTCAATGGTTAAGAACATCAGCACAGAATGCTGAAGGTTCGGGGTTCAATTCCCGGTTCAGGCATAAATTTTTGTCTTTACCATTTGATTACAATAATTTAGTTGTGTACTTTAAGACACTTATTTCAATCATAGTAACAGCTTTAGCTTCTTAATATTAATTTAATCTGTTATATTTATTAATATCTTGAGAAGGTTTGAGTAACTTCTAGAACTTGCTCAGGAAGTCACTAATAAATTTTCATATTTAATTCTAAGGCTGTTTCCCCAGGCTTCGCGTGGTGTCTCTTTGCCATGTTTATTTGCTTTTGAAATGTCAGAATTATCGGACATGGCACCGAAGCCTGGCAGATTGTTTACAAGTCCTAATTGACAGCATACTGTTGATAAAGATGAAATATTCTGTATTGTAATAAATTCCATATGTTGGCTCATGTTTTCATTCTTTTAATGCGAAGCATTTGTGCTGACTCGATAATTTTGAACCCTAACAGATCATAACCACGCTACTTATACTTTTGCTCTCACAATGCATTGAAAACATCTATATGTGCAGATCAGTTTGTAAGCATGACCTCTTCTAAATGGGATGCAAGTAACAGTTCAAAGTCGGTAGAAAATATAAAGGCATTTAATATATTTAGCAAATAACGCTATGAGGTTTTATTTTAATTATTAATGAGTTGGTTATTTTGACTCATCTCAAATTTTTAAATATTTTCTGCTGACTAGTCTCGTCCAAGGTAGAATGCATATACAGTATCCTGCAGAAACGATGAAAGAATTCTGCCGAAAAAAAAAAAAGCTTTGTTGAGACCAAAGTTATTTTTATACATTGCAGCAAAGCACCTTTAAATTCCCCCAAAAAATTTATTTTTTCTTCTTGAAAATATATTATTGTGACTCCTAGGAACCCATTAAACATAAAATAAAGTTATAATTCACAATATCTTAATTCTGGACTACTTACATTAACAACTCAATTTTTTGTAGCATACACAAAAAAAAGAAAAACCTATAAACTGTATAAGGACAAAAACAAGCATATATCTTGTTAAACTTTTCTTCGGGATGCAGGAGGATATGCAGAGTGTCTCAGAATTCAAATACATTAATGTCTTGAGATTATAGAAGAATCTTAGATGAACATCGTGAAATTAGGTACTTGTGATCTCCTGTGTTTAATTTCAAAGTTAATAGGATATTTTGAGATTAAACGTTACAGGAAGGTGGTGTGATTTATTGTTGTTAATGAAATATAGTTTTAAATTTGAAGAGAAAAATTTTTGCCTAGACCGGGACTCGAACCCGGGACCCTTGGCTTTCCGGGCCAAGTGCTCTACCAACGGAGAAAAATTTGTGTCTAGATCGTGACTCGCCTCGGTAGCTCAGTTGGTAGAGCACTTGGCCCGGAAAGCCAAGGATCCCGGGTTCGAGTCCCGGTCTAGGCGAAAATTTTTCTCTTCAAATTTAATTTATATTTCATTGAGAAATGTTAAATCAATAGTAAAAACATCAAATATAGTTTTGTTTAGAAAATTTATTCCATTGTTAATTATTATGAGTTTTGTAAAGTTGATTAGAAATTGTTCAACATATATAACGAAACGACATTAATTATTTCCATAAATAATATGCTATCATGAAGTTATTACGTAAATGTATTCCTTTATGAAATATGTACAAAAACAATCTAATCTATTTCTTTAAATATTTTGTACTCTCTGATTCCTGGCATTGCCCAGATGTTAATTTGTCCCACTCCTCTTGGCACCAATCAGTTAGTGAACCTGAAAATTGTTTTGATACTATTCTGAATCAATTCGTTAGTTTTATTTTTATTACTCGTAACACCCCCTTTAACGTAAATGCAGGTTAGACGTGGACTTAATTGCATTAGAATGTCATTATTCACCTCAGTGATTTTGAAAGCTATTGAATTTTGTAACAACCCATGATCATTTGAAAATTTTGCACATGAAATCTGAGACACACTGTATAGAAGATTGGATTTTCATGTTGATACACTATGAATTTGATGTTACACAGAATGTGGAAAGTTGAAATAAAATCAGACACGAAGCTCAGACAGGACTACGTAGCTATTGAACATGGAACATTTCCACCATCCAGCGAAACAAAAGTAGAGTAAATATTTTTGTTATTATTATTTTAGAATTGTAGAGAGCGAAATTAACAGAACTTTACACTATGACAGCTGCAAGCTGGAATCTAGAAGACACAAGGTACAATATGACTATTTATGTGTGGAGTGACCGGGTGAGCACCAACTCTCCAGACTTTTTAATTCAGACAGGGTACATTTCGCTATGAATAATAAAAATAAAAAGTTTCAATGTGGAGGAACTGGTTAATAAACCAAGGAAAGAAACCACACAACTACATCGACTTTATGGTCTGATTTTGCGCTGTTTTATGGAATGTATCATGTCTTTGCCTATTAAATTGGAATGTATTTTGCTTTCATTAAGGAGGAATCAAACATGGTCGAGGTGCAATTTACTTTTTTATTTTTTTTTATTTTTACTTTTCGATAAATACCCAATTTGTTAAGGCCACATTTTTTATGAACACTTTTTAGGACAACATTATTACTCATTACTTTTCCATTGTAAACGACTACTATATTTAGTTGCAAAAAAAAATTGAAATTGCAGGTATTAGAGTGATTTGTATATCTTTTTGCTTTTATGTTAACCTTTACTCGCAATTGTCCCAATATTGCTGTTATGAACTCAGCATTACACTTTATTAAATAATTCCTATGTGCTGAGTTTGGCTGCAAGACAAACAAATAAAACAACAGAAATTGTTGGCTTTAATCGCAATAAGCACACAAATGTGTTAATCACAGTCATTTATGGTGTCTACTTAGTAAAATCAGTGAGGATTTGTAAATTTCTAAAAAATGTTTTTCTGGGAACTATCTAAACTACCTACATTTCCTTGGTTGCTGATAGACAACGTGGTTGTTAGTTTAGAACCTGTTGAATATTGTGGTCATCTTTTGGCTGAAAAATGTTTTATTCAACTTAGTTTTTTGTCATGATCTAATTCACAAAGGGTCTAAATTGACTCCCAGGAATCGACTCTGGCATTGTAAGCAGGTCCACACATCACAAAATAAGAATGAGGTGTATATTTGAATGTCGATGAGTTTGTAAATATTCATTGTTAGACAGCGTATGGATCTACCCAATAAAGAAAAAAGGGGAACAAAACAAAAATGATTATGGACGTCTGATGTAAACAGCGCAAATTATGATCAGTGATAGCACAATATATATTTTGCAATACTATTACCGGTAGTGTATTTACTATCCAGATTTCTTAAAATAATTTATTGAAATAATTAGAATATGTCCTTTGGATTACGACTAATCTGTCATCTCATCCACAACGAAATGTAAGGCTGAGACTGGTACAATCTCAAAGCTGATTTTCATAGTCTCTTCCTGAACTACTAAGATCTATTTTTCATATTAGGGAATGTTTTTTATTGACAACATGAGTATAGCTTTCCTCTTAATTGTATTCTTTTAAATATAATAATGAGCCCTTATGTTTGTGCTTGCTAAACGTGTTAAGTAGTTGTCACTTGACTTAAATTTTGTATATAGTTGTTTTGTATACATTGTTCTCTAAACCATTAAACACCTCCATATAACTGCATAGCCGAAGGAGTAACACTGCAATGTGTTTTGCTCTCAGCCAAATGTAGATTATAGTCCAATCTATTATCAGATAATAAAACCATTGTATTGAGAATCCTATCAATAACCTGATATAAAGGCTCTGAGATTTTCTTCCATGTCTTGTTTTTTCAATGCAGCGTGTTTGAACAAATTATCTCAGCCTGTAACTTCGCTTCAATCATCTACAGGTATTGAAGTGAAATGATTCCAAAGAAAAATCATAGCTAGGGATACTCCATTGGGAAGTTCCAATGCAACACTGATACGGTTTAGTATTCTAAGTTTCTGCATTGTTAGGGTCGCTTATTGTAAACATTCCATCGTGGGAACAAAAATCGGACCTTATTTCCAAAATCGTTTTGTTATCCTGCAATTTTTTTCCCAAGATAATATGGTAGTGCTCTCATTCATACATATTTTGATTGTTGTAAATGTAGCCATCTCCTGATTGCATTTTTCAAGTGGTCAAACTATGGAAAATTTATCTTCTTATTAAGTTATTATTTGTCACAAGCATACAACACGATATTTTTCAAATCTTCCTCTTGATATTCTTTTGATACAATCCTTCCCGATTTCCAATACTTATAATTCTAGGAAAGGATTATATCCTGTCAGCAGAAGTTGCCAAGTAAGACCCTCATCTCTTCATTTGTCCATACAAAGTATTTCCCCCACTGATGGGCAATATGTTAGTGAAGCTGACAAATATTGACTACTGCCTCATCATTGAAAAAGTTGATGTACAGATGATGTAGCTTGGAATTGACTTTGTTTCCTCCCTTCAGTTATTTCCCTGGATCCAACTTCTCTCTCTGTCCTTTCTGTTGTTAGTTGTACATTTATCAGTTGTAGAATTACTAGACATAGTCGAGTCAGTATATTGGAAAATTGTGCACCTGATGTGTGTACAAATTTTAATTGCATCTTGCATTGGATCCTTGAGTAATATTTGTCAACAACATATTTTTTTAAAATTGCTTCTACATAGATCTCACAGTTCCACTCAATGATTATCATTCTTGAACACATATCCAGAATTCCCATATGGCTAGATGGATATCAGGAGAATATCCTCACAGATATCCATGTCTTCGTTTAAATGCCTATTATTCTTATGTTAAACTAAGTATAACACATAAGCATTTAGCCTATTATATTTCAGTGCCGCATCAATACCACTCTTCCAGAATGGTCATCAATGATAATGTGTAGTTAGCATTGTTGTTAATGTAAATGAGTAATAATAGTAGTTTAAATATTTCAATGTCGATTAATGTGTTATTGTTTGTATTATGATATAGAACAGTACACTAGTTAACTTTTTGAACGCCTGCCCGGCATGCGCCGGTGAAAGTGTGGTAAGCGGTATGCCACCCCATCAGGCTCCGGTTTTCATCTTATATTTAAATATTTTTTCCCCAAACGTTTTACTCAATAAACTAAAATATTTTCGTTCTGTGTTTGTACATAATTTCTTAAATACCTTGCACATCCCTACAGAATAACGCTCAGGCTGGTGTAAATCGGTTTTCGGAGGTGTTACATCATGTTTCAAGGCCTTTTCTTTATTTTTTTTTTTGCTATGGAATATTGCAAGTTCAAGAGTTTCTCTACCTATTTTAAGTTGAAATATACCTGGCAAGGAGTAGGTCGTGCTGTGGAATCAGTGATCGTGTCGCGAAGTTGACGAATACATACACACATTAATGTGTCATTTATCAGAAATGAAATGACAGACAGTTCATCATATGGTTATTCATTTGACGAATGTGATAGTATCCTTTTCTAAGAGAAATTATTACAATCTAAGCTGTAAATATAAAAGCATGTGTGTAGACCTAATGAACAGTGTGTACTGACAGTGTGGGCGTGTCGCGACAGACGAAACACGTGGCAAGAATAGCTGTTTGACTGGGATTGATCGAACCCAGGACCATAAAAAAGTTCAACAATATTTATTTATAAGTGTTAGTGATAATACCATCAACATTTTCAGATAGATAAATGTTTTAGTGAAGTGAATAACAAATTTCAATAAAGACACCGTACTGAATTCGAACCTGGTACTTTACAAGTGGAGCAACACCGCTAACCTTCATAAATGTTAATAGTGAGTTTAATTAAATTTAACAATGGCAGGTAGCAGTTAAATAAAGTGATATAGGTTTATATTATATATTAGGGCATAGACTTAAATTAAAACCTGGCAACCACACCCAGCTGAAAGGGAAACTCGGCAGTCAAAAGGTTAACAAGGTTTTGCCAATATATGTTAAATCAAGTTTATTGCTATTTGCAATATAAATAAGAATGTCCATCACCCTCAATTTTTTTAGGAAGCCTAAAATATATCTAAAATATGAAAAAGTCAGAAGTTAGGATACAAAAATTATTATAATTTAACGAATTGTGGAACTTTAATTATCTTTTTCTAAAGCCATTTCACACATTTGCCCCATTCTCAGGCCTAAGTCTGTAAGATGTGCATCTTTTGGAGGAGGGAGTAGTGAAAGGTTTACTTATACTATAAGTCTCGTCCGCAGAATGGCTGATATGAGGTGAGGTGGGGTTTCACATGCAAAATAACAGATTTAGAGACTTTAGTTTGTCTTGAGAAAGTGCTTTAAGAAGTGATTTGGTTTCCTACATTGTTAAACTTTCATTGCAATTGAACAAATTACTCATTCTTTGTGTTAATTCCTAAAATATTTCTGTTCCATGTGTGACAGTTTACACTTCAATCAATTTCGATCTTTACAACAAAACATAAATGAGGCGTATTAACTGTTATTTTGAGTGTCCTGTTGGTGGATGAAAAGTGTTGCCCCACCGTTAGTTCTATACAAGTATTCAAATCTCAAATTAGAAAATGGAAGAATGACAACCCGTGCTATGCCCTTTCGCGGTCCCAATGGCTGGTGTGAAACCACTAGCCACTCACAAGATGTTTATTTTTTAGAACTTACCTAAATTGGAGGACATTCTAAAAGGACAATATCTAATATTGTTACTTGCAATGTTCCATCGCTATATAACTGTTCGACATGGACCTTAACTCCCAATCTCTCTATTCACCACTACACAATTAGAAAGTAATCATCTCCAGGAGAAGACAAACCGATGATTTACCGAATCCATCCACTCTCTGCATCCAAACTATAGCCCAGAAACATACCAAGTGACAACCCTCCTGGTTAATCAATGCTGACTGACAACTTAGTTAGTAGACATGTATCTCATGAGTAGCAGGCTGAAGTGTTTGTATCACTACTTCAGAATGAACCTACTTGCCCCCAAGGACGTGAAATTTCTTTCTTCTTCCGGAAGAGCACATGAACAAACTTCCTGTGCTATTTGTATGGAAAACCGCTCTATAGCAACTGTAAAATAAAGATGGTTAAATGATTAGCTGGATTTCCACACCAACTCCCTAAAATCGAGATTGTTTACTATCGATTCATTCCGAAAGCAACTCTCAAAAGCAGTATTTGTTAACACAATGGAAACACTAAACCCAATACCTGTAGCGCATATTCATAGAATGAAGGCACAATTGAACATCTATCTTGTTAAATGTAAATATCAATAAACAAGTTAATACGACTGGAAAATTATCAGGATGGAAAGGTCATATGCCATAGTGTTATGAACCTGCAAGGAGGTTTTACGAAGTATTACGTTTTCTTTGTTTAATGGTGATAATAGGGCAACTGATCACACATACTTGAAAAAGACTGGCCTCCCATATAAACATGTTTGGTACCAGGACAATGCAATATATAAATACATTCCATTAATTATTTCCTAATAAAGTACTACTGCCCATTTGCATATAAAACTTGGCCTGATGAAAATTTGTTACACCCATGGAAAAGGATGGCAGATGCGTTTGCATATCTACTGAAAGTCGTATTTACAACCTAGTGATGCAAAAGTGAAGGAAAGAGGGAATATGAATTGTCCCCCTAATTCAAGAACTTGTACATATAGATACCGTAATATGAAAAAAAGTTAATGAATGAGAGCTATCAGCCTAGAGGCCTTTTGTGAGGTAGGACAATAGAGTGGTTTTCCTATGAAGTAATAAATCAGAAAATTTAGACATTGGTATCAAGAATTCTGGAGAGTTATAAGAAAAACTAGGATACGCAGACTGTTTCCTGAAAATTTAAATTTTCTTCCGTCGCACCTGACATTTTTCCCTGATAATTGAATTTGTCAGAAATGAGCAAGGGGAAAGCTTTCACCAGGATGTTCAGAAAATGGTAGCAGAGATATCACGGTAGATGGGGACCCACATGATGGGACGCTATTGCTGGGTTTAGTTGGGAACTGGACACACACCTGTAAAGGAAGAATTATTGTGTCTTATTTTATTCTAAGTCCATAAAGTTAAAAAAAAGAACAATCCATATTATCTGCATGTTTTCAGTCATAATAGTACAACAAAGGGTTAAATGACATTCATTCTTAAGGAATTTGTTAATTGAAAATTGATTTTTAATTTATGCAAGAATTACTCACTTTTAGTTATATATTATGAGGATGAAGTCATTGGTCAATAGTGACATCATTTTTCCTTTATATATACCTCATATGTAAAATTGGTCTTTTATCTCATCATCACATCATGGACAAATTCGTTTTAGACCATGTGCCTGTACGGTAACTTAGCGAAAGATTGTCGTGATCTTTCCACGGATGTATTGGTCTATCCTTGGTCCCTCTGTCCAGTTGGGGTATATTGGAATCCAATTTTATGGAATCTAACCTTCATACATAAATCCCTTAATTAAATTAATTGAGTTGTGACATTTTTAAAAATATTGTAAATAAATCTAGATTTTTGTCTTTTTACTAGATTGAAACTCAGAGTTGTGTCAAGAAAGTTCCATGTTACGGACGTTTTACACCTGTGTTTTCATGTTTCACATAGAGGTCTATGATTTTATATAAATTAACATTTTTTTGTCCCATGTGGCAGATAACCAAAGGTTGACAAATTTGTTTGAGTTAAGATGTTATAGTACGCAATTTCTTAGAAGCACATTTCCTTGCAAAAACATGCGATTATATATGGATGGTACTGCTGCTTCAATAATGTTCCACAATTACAGTGACTGTGAACTGGAGTTTTAGAGATTGTGCAAGCTTTGTGTTTTTCAGTGTTACC